>SJXQ01002618.1:89032-113277 GCA_006408695.1 Aepyceros melampus
ATCTCGGAAGGGAGGCGGGAGCCAGGGTGCAAAGTGGGAGGGAAAGGACGCGCCCATTTAGGAACGAGACCGCCGGAGGTTTTTCTAGTTTTAAATTGAAAGGAGAGGGGCGCCCCCTTGTTTGAAAATAAATAAATAAATAACTGCGGGCGACGAGGGTGGCGCAGCGGTGGTTTCTTCGGCCGAAGGCGACACCTCGCGGAGACTGCGCAGAAAGCGGAGCTGCTAGGCCTGGTCTCGGGGGTGGGGGTCGGAGCGGGGCCACCGGCGCCCTCCAGCCGTCCAGTCGACCTATCCCCACCACCGCGAGGGGGAGGGGGTGTGGCGGCTTGGCCCCGCTTCCGCAGGGAATGGGCGAGAGGCTCCCCAAAACGTCTCCATGGGCTCCCGAGTTAGCCTTTCAAAACCCAGGGATTTCCCGAATTCTGGGGAGGCGGATGAGCTTCACATAGGAGTTGTGGTCCACAACTCCGGCAGCCCAAACCCTGGTTCGGAAATCTTGGCTCCCGGTTGTCAGGAGGCAAAAGGGTAAGGGGCTGCTGTCCCTACTCAAGACTCTCTGTGCCTTGGTTTCTTCAATTGCCAAATGGAGTTAGTAATGGTGCTTACCTCATAGGGCTGTTATTGAGAAATAATTTTGAAAGCACTGAGAACGGTGCCCAGCAGCACAGGGTGTTGAGTGTCAGCTATTGTTAATCACCAGACCCTGATAGATTCTTCCAGGGAAATGAACACCCTCACCTCTGCTCTCCCAACCCACCACCAATAAATGAAGATTTCAGCCACTGAAATCCTCAGTTGGCTCTGATTAAGCTTTCCTGCAGATGTGTTGGGTAGCCGGGTTGACAGGGTTAAAGATTCTAGTACTCATATTCCCCAGAACAATCCCAGTCTCCCCGGCAGTTCTCCATTCATCTCCACATTCAAACTAGTTGTGGATGAGGATGCGGAGGGGCAGAGGGCAGCCTGTAAAAAGCTCACCTATTAGCATTTGTGAAGACTCCCCAGTCCTTACCCTGGATACCTACATAATTCAAGGGGAGGAGGCAGGTTCCTCGAGTCCTAGGAAGTGACCCGTGAATGAGGATGAGCTGCCCTTCCTAACACTTTCATTATTATTATTTCCTTCCCATTTGTAAAGCTCTAAACCCTTGCAAAAGCCTTTTATACCCGTTACTTCTGCTTTTCCCTAACTCCCTAATCTAAACCAAGCCCTCCTGCTGTTTTCTCCCCAACATCCCAGATTTTCCTTCAAAACACTTGCCTTCATTTGTAATGATATCTGCCTGGGAGAATTTGTTTAAGTCCAGCTTCACCTGAGACAAGGAGAGGAAACTGGCTCTGTCCTCCTCACCCTACCTGTGTCTGTCTTGCTCCGGGAGGCATCTACCTCGCAAAGCAGATACCTGTCCATACTCTACTACAGTATAGTATTGTTCAAGGCAGAGGTCCCCGAATGAGTCCTTCTGAAGCAGCCAGCTGTTCAGAGAGAGTTTCTGTTTGTCAGCCACAGAGGGAAAGAGGAATGATGACCACACCATCCAGGCAGCAGCCCCAGGAAGGGATCTCAGAATTGCCTGACCCACCCTTTTACCGACACAGCAGGGGAAGTCTCAGCAGGTCAGGTTGGCCCCTGTCGCTACAGAGTCCTACCTTGTCCTCTCTCACCCGACCTGTACCCTTCACCACAGCATTCGTCCTTTGTCAAGGGACAAAGTGCAGCAGAAAACAAGAAGACAAGAGACCTGGTTACTCTGTGTGCCTCCAAGCAAATTGTGTATTCTTCCTGGACCTCAATCTCTAATCTCATCCTTTTAATGCTAACCAATAATTACTGACAAGTCTGAATTTGAAGTTTAACAGAGTGATAAAGTTTTACAAGTATTTATTGGTACTTTCATTTGCAAATGGAAAGATAAAAGACTTTGTGGAGAAATCTTGCTACTGCTGGTTCCTTGTCTGCTTGTAGGGAAACCTTCAAATTCTTCTTCAAAAGGTTGAAACTCTCTCAGACTATATGGACACACATGAAATAAATCTTTAGAGGACTTGGAAGACAAGTTCAGCCAGCATCCACTAAGAACAGACGAGTGAAGGCACAGCCTCGATGAACTCATCACAGACTGAGGGAGACACATGTAAAATGGACCAACAGGATGGAGTTGTCCACAGGATTCGGTTTATAAATAAGGAAATTTTTGAGGGAGAACAATGTTTTCGTCTACAAATCCCTTCTTTAAAAAACAGAGCTAAATCAACACACACACACATGCACATTCAGAGGAGTCCAACCCACGATTGGCTAGGCAATCAAAAACCTTTAGATGCTTTTCCCAGATTGTAAGTTAAAGATCTGGATCCAGCTTCAGAGACCTCAGTCCTAGTAAACTTAATGGGTCCTTTCCTGCCCACCTCACCCTTCCACCACCAAAGTGTACATTTTTGCTGATTAAATACTTTAAAAATTCCTGTCTCTTCATTTAGAATAAAGCTAGCTGCCTAACTTACCCAGTAACTAATGAATTGATTATGCAACTTAATGAATGAATGAAACTTAAATTGAAGTTTTAAATTGGAAAAAGTAAGATAATAAAGGAAATAGAGAGTGGCATTCTAAGACAGCCCAGAAACACAGAGGAAAATTTGAACATATTTGACAGCAATGAAAATTTTCAGTTATACTGAAAACACATCCAAAGTCAAAAGACAACGGTGTGACATAAAAATATTTGCCTCATCTACAAGAGACAAAGAGCATATCCTATGTCTACAAAGAGCTCTTTCTTACACATCAAATAGAAAAGCAACCCTATAGAAACATGGGTCCAGGATAAGAGTAGATAATTTACTGAGTAGGAAATGCAAATTGTTCATAAACATATGAAAAGATGCTCAGCTTCACTAGTAGTCAAGGAAATGCAAATTAAATCTCAAGGAGATTAACATTTTTTGGTCTAGCAGATTGGCTCAAATATTGGCAAGCCTGGGGAGGGGGGGTAGGGACCCTCCTTACACTGTTGGCATTCCAGCCCAAAGAATAAAGGCAATCCCAGTCTTCCAAATCCACCCTATTGTTACAAGAAATAATAAAATAAATATGTCAAAATGCATGAACAAGAAGTTGTGTTACAGCCTTGTCCTCAGTAGCAAAAATACTGTTAATAATCTAAATCCATCCCATAGGAACATGGTTGCATCTTTTACAATACATGTAAGCAGTGGAATAATGTGCAGCCTGTGAAGATAATGTGTTAGATCTACAGGTACTGACTTGGAAGTTCTATGAGTATAAAGGGAAATAAACTAGGTCTTGGGCAGCAGTCTGCCACTTTGGATATCTGTACATTTAGATATGTCTGCATAAACCCAGCAACAAATTGGGTGTAACATGTAACAACTGGTTAATAGTGGTTTACTTTGAGGAAAGGAATCAGATGGAGGGAGAAGATTTCCTCTTCATGCAATATGTTTGAAGCAGTGGAATAATTTTTTGTTTTGGTTAATTTTCAAAACAATGTTTTTATTACTTCCCAGGAAAGGCCATCATTAAGCTGACCAGTTGGGACAAGTAAAAGATCATTTGGTGAAGGCTAATATGATCCCCAAAGTTCTCTTTTGTCTCCCAGGCTAGTTGGCATTCTTTCAAACCAAACTAGTGCTGAACTGAGTCAGCTGAGAGTGGGTTTGAACCCATTCTTTGAAGAAATAAAATGGCACTGGCTTAATTAGGATTAGAAGCAAGCCAAACAAAGCCATTTGAGTATATGATGTTGGATGTGCCCAAGACTAGACATATATATATATATATATATATATATATATTTACTTCTGAGGCTGCAGGAAAATTTAAGATACAACATTGAAAGAGTTTTGGGGGTGAGAAGTTTTATTGGTAATAGTACAATAATATATAAAACAAAAATTATCTTCATTGAATGCCAGTAATTTAATTACAGATTTAGCAAATCAGAAGTATCCAACAGGCTCTGTACTCCCCTCAAAGACAGATTTCACATCTTCTGGGGCAGCTCAGAGATCCACCTTCCACTAGGAAGCCTTCTTTCAGGCTTAGTATGTTACAGGGACATAGGGAAATCACGAAGATGGGGTGAGTAAAAATGGCTTGCAAACTCCGAAGAACTTCAGGGATAGTAGTTGCCATAGAGCTGGAATTCCTGTTTACCTGTTTTACTTGATGCTAAAAAACAAGATGGGAAAATTGTCCAGGGAGACAGGCAAGTGGCTCAGGGCCAGGCTCAGTGGGATGGGGGAGGCAAAAATGCTTCTTCCACTCTGTAGACATAAACTTGATTTATCAGCATCAGAGCTTTTGCATGGAGGGGAACCCAGTCTCAGTGTGAACCCATAAGAACCACAAGGAATTCTGACTCCAGATCTGGCCTTCAAGTCCGTTTGGCACCACCCCTTAGAAACAGTAGCACTTCCTACGTCCCATCTTTTTTTTTCTGGGACTAATTTTCAATGTCACTGATTTAGTTTGGTGGGGTGTGCCAGATTTCCTCAGCTGAAGTTTTCAGACCTCTTGCGGTGGTTACATAACTGATGGCTGATTTGTCCGTTCACTGATTTTTGTTAATCTCAGTTTCCTAGGATGCTGGAGAAATTCCCCACAGCCCATTCGTGCATGAGTGCTAAGTTGCTTCAGTTCAGTTCAGTTCAATTCAGTTCAGTCGCTCAGTTGTGTCCGACTCTTTGCAACCCCATGAATCGCAGCACGCCAGGCCTCCCTGTCCATTGCCAACTCCCGGAGTTCACTCAGACTCACGTCCATCAAATCAGTGATGCCATCTAGCCATCTCATCCTCTGTCGTCCCCTTCTCCTCCTGCCCCCAACCCCTCCCAGCATCAGGGTCTTTTCCAATGAGTCAACTCTCTACATGAGATGGCCAAAGTACTGGAGTTTCAGCTTTAGCATCAGTCCTTCCAAAGAAATCCCAGGGCTGATCTTCTTCAGAATGGACTGGTTGGATCTCCTTGCAGTCCAAGGGACTCTCTTAGAGTCTTCTCCAACACCACAGTTCAAAAGCATCAGTTCTTCAGTGCTCAGCCTTCTTCACAGTCCAACTCTCACATCCATACCTGACCACAGGAAAAACCATAGCCTTGACTAGACAGACCTTAGTCAGCAAAATATCTCTGCTTTTGAATATGCTATCTAGGTTGGTCATACTTTTCTTCCAAGGAGTAAGCGTCTTTTAATTTCATGGCTGCAATCACCATCTGCAGTGATTTTGGAGCCCCAAAAAATAAAGTCTGACACTGTTTCTACTGTTTCCCCATCTATTTCCCATGAAATGATGGGACCAGATGCCATGATCTTCATTTTCTGAATGTTGAGCTTTAAGCCAAATTTTTCACTCTCCTCTTTCACTGTCATCAAGAGGCTTTTTAGTTCCTCTTCAATTTCTGCCATAAGGGTGGTGTCATCTACATATCTGAGGTTATTGAGATTTCTCCCGGCAATCTTGATTCTAGCTTGTGCTTCCTCCAGCACAGTGTTTCTAATGATGTACTCTGCATATAAGTTAAATAAGCAGGGTGACAATATACAGCCTTGACGTACTCCTTTTCCTATTTGGAACCAGTCTGCTGTTCCATGTCCAGTTCTAACTGTTGCTTCCTGACCTGCATACAGATTTCTCAAGAGGCAGGTTAGGTGGTCTGGTATTCCCATCTCTTTCAGAATTTTCCACAGTTTGTTGTGATCCACACAGTCAAAGGCTTTGGCATAGTCAATAAAGCAGAAATAGATGTTTTTCTGGAACTCTCCTGCTTTTTCCATGATCCAGCAGATTGTCCAGTTCTAACTGTTGCTTCTGACCTGCATACAGATTTCTCAAGAGGCAGGTTAGGTGGTCTGGTATTCCCATCTCTTTCAGAATTTTCCACAGTTTGTTGTGATCCACACAGTCAAAGGCTTTGGCATAGTCAATAAAGCAGAAATAGATGTTTTTCTGGAACTCTCCTGCTTTTTCCATGATCCAGCAGATGTTGGCAACTTGATCTCTGGTTCCTCTGCCTTTTCTAAAACCAGCTTAAACATCAGGGAGTTCACGGTTCACGTATTGCTGAAGTCTGGCTTGGAGAATTTTGAGCATTACTTTACTAACATGTGAGATCAGTTCAATTGTGCAGTAGTCTGAGCATTCTTTGGCATTGCCTTTCTTTGGAATTAGAATGAAAACTGACCTTTTCCAGTCCTGTGGCCACTGCTGAGTTTTCCAAATTTGCTGGCATATTGAGTGCAGCACTTTCATAGCATCATCTCTCAGGATTTGAAATAGCTCAACTGGAATTCCATCACCTCCACTAGTTTTGCTCGTAGTCATGCTTGCTAAGGCCCACTTGCCTTCACATTCCAAGATGTCTGGCTCTAGATGAGTGATCACACTGTCATGATTATCTGGTATGTATGACTTGGTGCTCGCTTGTCCTGGCTTCAACCTACTTATAGTAGCTCAGCACATCTGACATCAACAAATTATAGCATTGGGTTCCAGGGTGAGCGTTCTGAAGTTGGTGGTGGTTTAGTCACTAAGTAGTGTCCGACTCCTGTGACTCCATGGACTGTAGCCTGCCAGGCTCCTCTGTCCATGGGATTTTCCAGGCAAGAATACAGAGTGGATTGCCATTTCCTTCTCCAGGGGATCTTCCTGACCCAGGGATTGAACCCAGGTCTCCTGCACTGTAGGCAGATTCTTTACCAACTGAGCTACCATTTTCTGGGTGGGTCTAGTTAATAATCTTGTCTCTTTCTCCTCTAATAATCTCTTTCCCTTGTTAGGGGATCCCTGGTGTCTCAGTTCCCTGCGTGGCTTCCCCTCCCTCTTAGCTTGTCATAACCCAAGTAACTTTGGCCTTGGAAGAAGATCATGCAAAATCAAGGTAGGGTAAGATAGTAAGAATGACAGCACAAGACCGTGGGGGGAGGATTGGTGTCCTTCAGGACTGGAGGTGCTGGTTTAGTCCCTAACTTGTGTCCAACTCTCTGTGCTCCCCTGGACGGTAGCCAACCAGGCTTCTTTGTCTATGGGATTCTCCAGGAAAGAATACTGGAGTGGGTCTTCATTTCCATGTCCAGGGGATCTTCCCAATCTCGGGGTCATCCCACCATCTCCTGCATTATAGGCAGTCTCCTGCACTGTAGGCAGATTCTTTACCAAATGTGCCATCAGGGAAGCCCTAAGTCATGAATTAGTTGTTGAAGCATATTACACTGGTCCATTAACTTCCTTTGGCCTCAGTTTCTTTTGTTCACTAAATGGAATAATGAACTCTACTCCTGCTTCTATTCCACAAGGTGGAAATGGCATCCATAGAGGAGTGGGTTTAGATTCAGAAATTAAGTTTAATGTCCTCATACTATGTTGTTTCATATCTGAGACAAGTTCACTTCCAGAGTGTCAGTTTTCTCATCTGCAAATAAAGAAAATAATATACTTTTTACTGCAAGGGAACAGATAGGAGATTTGGAATTGAAATAAGTCCATACCTTACATTTTATGATGAGCTCCTAGAAAATGTGAAGGTGAACTTGTGCCAGAAAAATGATAAAACCTCTCCACAAGAATAGTAGAGATTCTCTGTGAAGTTATTAAAACAGGGCTGTTTGGAATGGGCACTTTAGAATAATTTTACAATGATGGTCAGATTTCCTGGTTAGTGGTACCAAGTCCAAAAACCTGTCAAAGGGACAGATGGCATTCTTAGCACAAAAGAGGAAACCAATTAGAAGTTAAAATACAGAAAATGGGAACTTGTAAACGCTAACAAATTGTTTCAGCATGGAAGACTGTGCTGTATTCCCTGACACTTGCTACAGAGAGTTTCTGTCTGGCTCATCAGTGCTCACAGGACATGGCTGTTAGTGTCTAAAGAAACCTACCAAACCCTTTTTTCTAAACTCCTTGATTTCAAACCTAACCCAAATTGTCAGGCAGATGCTGACAATTGCACTTTGTCACTTACACAGTAACAGATTGTTTCTTTGCAGCTCAGAAATGAGCAATAAACACTAGGCTTTAAGAATCAATTTCCAAACACTATACTTGCATTCATTCAGTCTATCAGCAAATACATACATATAACTTCTACTCTCAAAGTATATACAAACCAGTAGGGATGACAGACAAAGACCCAGAGAGTCCAATTAAACTTATTTCATGTTATAATATATCGTACACACAGAAGAAAGATCCTTCACCTCCGTCTGGGGGAGTGGGCCATGATTTCACAGACTGGGAGACATTTAAGCTACAGGATGAGATACTGGAGTTTGCCCACAATACTAGAGTAGATGAATTATATTAGGATGGATGAGGTTATGCAGTGGCAACAAACAAACCCTAAATCTCAGTGGCTTAATATAACAAAGTCTTCTGGGGTTGGGGGTTTCTCTCTTTACATAGCATACTTATTAGAGAAGCAAACCCTCATGAAAAGAAAAAGAAGGCAAGAAATAGATGAGTGCAGCCGTTCTACCCTTTGTTAAAACCTCTGATTGGATTAAAGTGACTCCTCAGTTGGACAAAATGGTTTGGGAAAAAGAAACTAACACATGGTTGTCCCCCACATAGGTTGAAGATACTGAACTAAGTCTGGAAAGAGAGATGTCCTGAAGAGAACTGTGTCCTTGGCTACAGCTCTTAGGAGGCAGATCACACAAGGGTGAAAACCCAGGCCTGCCTCCAAGCCCATACTCCTTTTGATCCTCTGAACCACCTGTCATGGCCTGTAACCTGTACCGTTTAGCACTACACCACCTCCTTAAGGGCTGGGGTGGAGGGCGGGGCACATTTATTAGACTTTTTAAATTTTTCATGAGACATAGTTTTTACTTGGCACAAAGGAAGTGCTCAATAAATGTCAGTGGAATGATTGAAGAATTTCTCTGTTCTCCTGAAACGAGACTGTGCTCTATACATGTGTAGAATGGCAGAACCAGCATCCCATAGAAAAGTGAAACCACAGACCCGTGGTTTTCAAATCTGGTTTTAGCATCAAAACTATTTAGTCAGTCAGTTAGTTAATTATGACTGTGCCTTGCAACATGCAGGATTTTAGTTCTCCAACCAGAATCGAACCCCCACCCTCTGCAGCGGAAGCTCGGAGTCTTAACCAATGGACCACCTTAACCAATTTGGCTGTGGGTCAAAGACCAGTTTGGGTCTTCCTTGTGGCCTGACCTTCCTCTAGTTGCATCAAGCTGGGGCTACTCTGTGGTTGCTGTGCGCAGGCTTCTCACTGTGATGGCCTCTCTTGTTGTAGAGCATAAACTCCAGACATGCAGGCTTCAGTAGCTGTGGTTCCCAGGCTCTAGAGCACAGTTTCAACAGCTGTGGAATATGGGCTTGGGCTTATTTCCTCTGTGGCATGTGGGATCTTCTCAGATCAAGGAAGAACTTGTGATGAGTTCTTCTACATGAACTAGTGCTTCATGTTTTGGCAGGTGGATTCTTTACTACTGAACCACCAGGGAAGTCCCCAAAACTATTTCTAAAAAATCAAATAACTTTTACACTAAACCCAGATTTTTTTAAAAAATGAGACATAAATGGAATAGGTCTGACTGATATGAAAATAGGGGACCCTGAACCCTACTTTCTCATTTCTCTTTTGGCCCCCTCCAAAGAATCCCTGGGCATCTTTAAGATTTTTAAACTCAGATTGAAAGTCAAGCATTTAGATAAATCAAAACTCACAAATAAGAAACCTTGGTACTCTCACCAAAGCAGCAGAAGTTTCTGGCTTTCATCTCCTCCTGCTGTTGAAACCTGCAGTTCTCTCCATTCTCCTGTGATGGGTTTAGAGGTAGTGCATTTAGATTTGTGAGGAAGGAATGAAATGTTCAGATATGAGTGTGTGAGGTGGGCAGTTCTCACGAGTGGCGGGCTGAGATAAGCCATGGCTCCAGGACCCTCACAAAGGCTCACCTTGCAGATTCCAGGGCTGGGACTCCTGCAGAGAGCAGATTATCTTAAGCAAGGCTCCCAGTGCCTCCTGAAGATGGGAACCCAAGCATGTGTCACCTTTTCTGCAGAGTCTGCTTAGGCTCCCAAGGAAGATTGTCTTTCTCTCTATCTGATGCTCATTTCTCACACTCCAAGGTTTTGGGAAGGCTGGGAAGAAGGAAAAAGAGGCTTTGCCAGTTCACTCCTCCTGTTTGGCCCACTGAAGACCCCCCACCCACCATACTGCCAGACAAGAGCCATAATCCCCTTTGTGAGTGGCCCAGAGAAAACCTGGGTCTTCTAGTCTCATCGTTGCTAATCAGAGCCAAGGAGAGCCAGGCCCTGGGACATGGATGCCGTCCTAGAGCCAAGTGTGCCTGCTTTCTTCCCACAGCATCTTGCCTAACTTCTACTGAGAAGACAGGGCTACACAGCCTGGCGAACTTTCCAAGCATCATCACTGAGTGCCCAACAGGGTCTCTGGTTCTCTTTGTCCTCATTCTGCTCCATTAAAACCCAAAGTCAATCTTAGATAATCCCAGGCTCTTCATTCACCTTCGAAACCATGAGGATGAATACAGGAGATTTTCACTGATAGAACCTGGGAGCGAATAATGTCCCTTCTCCACCTTCACAGAGGCCCCAAGGACCCCATCTCCAAGCCAAGAAGAGCTCCTCTAGTCCAAGCCACTCCTCAGGCAGCTGGAGTGACAGCATCCTGAGAGGAATGAACACACATAGGTTGGGACTGAAGCCAGGATGCCAGCCCAGTACAGGCTCCACTGTCCTGCATTTGGTGATTTTCAACAAGGGGCAAGCACTTCAGAGGTGCTCACCAAACACTGTGAACCATTTACAACTATGTTTAGACAAAAAGGAACCCAGCCCTTAAGCCAGAGATCCCAAAACAGCATTCCACCGAAATTGAGGAAGGAACCTCAGTTCTGCAGGATCCATGAGGTCAGATACCAAGGGGGCTCCTTTGTAGGTTCATCTGCTGGCTGAGGACCTTGATAAGTCAGCTCAGGGAGAAGTAGGTTTGTTAAGCAGTCCAACACAACCCCTTCCTCGCTCCCAACTTCTGCTCTCCCAGCTGCATGGACACTTCTTTGAACTTCAGTCTTCTCAGGCTTAAAATGGGGGTAATTAATCCCTCCATCCTTGCAGGATTGCTGTCATTGCCAACTGTGGCATAAATGACAAAGTGCCATGTAACTGTAGAGATGATCAACAATATTACAAAAATAATCCCCACTCATTCAGAATTCCCTAATTATCTAGATTATTTCCCCACTTGCTGTCTGAATTTCTTCCATATTTTCAAGATGAAATTGTTGGATATTAACCTGAGTTTTTTCTGCTTTCATCCAACTCTTTAGAATCATGGACTCAAAACATCACATTTCACTGGCATTATTTCTAGTGAAACCCTTCTTTAAAAACCCATCAGAGTAATACATCGCTAAGAATAATGTATAACTTTTTTCAAACCCATCAGAACCATACATGGCTCTAGTGATAGATGAAAAAGGAAGTTGTAGAAAAACATACAGCATGACCTCATTTTTGAAGGAAAAACATCATATGTTCTTATTCACACATATCTGAAAGGTTGTATGTGAAACTGTTTAGTGGAATTGTTGGGGGTGGGATTTAAGGATTGAGGGGATGGATGGTAAAGGAATTTTTATTCATTTTTTCTGCTTGAATTTTTAAAAGAAGTTGTCCTCATTTTATTTATTTGTTTTTAATATTTATTTACAGATTTATTTATTTATTTATTTGGCTGTATCAGGTCTTAGTTGCAGCACATGGGACCTTTGTTGCAGCCTGTGGGATTCTCTGTAGCACATTTGTTTATAAAGTTGCCTCTCTACAGGTTCCCTGATGTAATCTTCAAGATGGTATTAAAAGTCATGAACAAAAGTTTTAAATTTGTAATCAATATACACTTATACATACAATTTGATTTTCAGTTCAGTTCAATCACTCAGTCGTTCCAGCTCTTTGCGATCCCATGGACTGCCGCATACCAGGCTTCCCTGTCCATCACCAGCTTCCGTAGAGCTTGCTCAAACTCATGTTCATCGAGTTGGTGATGCCATCCAACCACCTCATCCTCTGTGATCCCTTTCTCCTACTGCCTTCAATCTTTCCCAGCATCAGGGTCTTTTCAAATAAGTCAGTTCTTCACATCAGGTAGCCAAGGTATTGGAGTTTCAGCTTCAACATCCTTCCTTTAGGATTGACTGATTGGATCTCCTTGCTGTCCAAGAGACTCTCAAGAGCCTTCTCCAACACCACACAGTTCAAAAGCATCAGTTCTTCGGCCTCAACTTTCTTTATAGTCCAACTCTCACATCCATACATGACTACTGCAAAAGCTATAACTTTGACTAGATGGACCTTTGTTTGGTCAATTTGATTTTAACATACTCAATATAGCACGTTATCTCTCTTCTTCCAATGCTGACCCCCATCACCCTCAAGTGATGATGGCTTAGGTAGATCTTAGGATGCACTGTCCTTTATGTAAATGACATCTGAATGAAACTGCAGCAACTTACGAATCTGTTCAGAACTCCTTCTGAAAGATTTCTCAAATCCTGTAATTCTGTAGACTTACACCACCACTATGGAACATGAAGTCAGCTGACGTGGGTTCACTCCCTGGGTTGAGAAAATCCTCTGGAGGAGGGCATGATAACCCACTCCAGTATTTTTGCTTGGAGAATCTCATGGACAGAGGAGCCTGGTGGGCTATAGTCCATGGGGTCACAAAGAGTCAGATACACTGAAGCAACTTAGCATGCACAGACTCACAAGAGCCTCACCCTGGTATATCACTAGGGACCAAAGGATAGCATCTAGTGAGTCTGTTTGTTTCCCCAGGACTCAGTTGTCAAAGGAGTCCTCAGACTAGAAACCGAAGTTGTCCATGTTGCTTCAGAGAGTGAAATTTACAAATGACAGGAGGCAGTGTCTGGGAATGGAATCCCCAGTCTTAACAATAGGAGAAAAAATTGGTAACTAAAACTAGAATTTGGTAACTAGAATTGAAAATGGATGGGGCTATATTAGTAGTAAGTGCTGAGATGACTGTCACAGGATTCAGGCAGAGGTGAGTGAAGCATCAGACTCACTATAGAAGGAATTTTTGTATAAAAAATAAATTTTGTGATTCTTAATTGTATACCTTGCATCTTTATTTATTAGTGGTAAGATTAACATGTGGCTTTAGGGGAAAACATCCTTAAAGTGATAAGCTCTGTGATCTAAATTCACCGTATATTTATAGTGTTGGGTTTGGAAACTGGTTAGTTTCTGAAAGCCTGGATTTTAAAGATCATCAATCAATTGTTTGGTCCTAATTAATTTTCAATGGCACCCCACTCCAGTACTCTTGCCTGGAAAATCCCATGGATGGAGGAGCCTGATAGGCTGCAGTCCATGGGGTCGCTAAGAGTCGGGCACGACTGAGCGACTCCACTTTCACTTTTCACTTTCATGCATTGGAGAAGGAAATGGCAACCCACTCCAGCATTCTTGCCTGGAGAATCCCAGGGATGGCGGAGCCTGGTGGGCTACTGTCTCTGGGGTCACACAGAGTCGGACACGACTGAAGTGACTTAGCAGCAGCAGCAATTAATTTTCCTTGAGAGTGTCTGACAATGTTAACAGAAGCAGCAATTAAAATTGAATGGTGGTGTAATCACCATCTCAAATATTTAAACAATGTGATTATATAATATCTATCAACGCAGTGGAAAAAAAATACTCTCAGGGAAATAGATGTGAACAGAAAAGAACTATTTCTTCAGGGTTTAGAAAATGTTATTTCCTCTCCTTATGCCTCCCAGATCTTCAAGGCACAAGACAAGCTCTTGCTGGCCCTCGTGCTGACTTCTGACAGCAGTAAGCCCCCACAGGCGCTACACCTTGAGTAGCTGGAGCTAAAATATGCCCTCCAGCTGTCTGCTTCGATCATAACCAGACAAAAGATGTTCTGTGTTTCCCCTTCCAGTCCGTCTGTGTGGGCTCATCTAACCAGCCAGTGAGCCTGGGGCAGAAGTGTTGATGTGAGGGGTTCTGATTCATCCCAGGACCGATTTATTGAGGTCCTACTATGTGCCAACGTAACCTTCCAGATTTCCATTTGCATCTTCACCTTATGTCCTAAAAAACTATACCTATCTATTCATCTATCTTGGAGAAGGAAATGGCAACCCACTCCAGGATCCTTGCCTGGAAAATCTCGTGGACAAGGGAGCCTGGTCGCAAAGAGTCGGGCACGATTGAGCGACTAATACAACTAATACTATCTATTCAATGCTTGCAGACACCTCTCCCTAGAAATTCCAGAGATTCATCACCTTTATGGTATCCCAAACTGAACTCAATGTCTTGCCTTCAAGCTACTCCTCCTGCCAAATTCCCTCTTCCAGTGATGTTCCTATCACCTGTTACCCAGATCAGAAACCTGGCATTCAGGCTTCATTTATTTATCTTTGGCTGTACTGGGTCTTCGTTGCTGCAGATGGGCTTTCTTTAGTTGCTGAGTGAGCGAGGGCTGCTCTTCGTGGCCGTGCTCTGGTTTCTCACTGCGGTGGCTTCTCGTGTTGCAGAGCACGGGCTCTAGGGTGAGGACTCAGTAGTTGAGGTTCACAGGCTTAGCTGCCCTGCCGCATGTGGGATCCCAGTTCCCAGACCAGGGATCAAACCCGTGTCCCCTGCATTGGCAGGCAAATCCTTCAGCACTGGACCACTACGTGAGCCCTCGCCTCCTCCTTTGAGTCGTCTGGCTTCTGTGCAGTGAGCTGATTTCGTTATTTCTGCCTCCATCCAGGGCTTATAGAAGCCCTGCATGTGTACCAGCATGTCCACACCCGTTTTTCAAAGATGGAAACCTTTCCTTTCCAGGTGGTAAAGAGCCTCAGAGCCACACTCCCCAACATTCCTCTGTCCTCCCTCCAGAGCCTGCAGTGCTTCCCACTATCCAGCCAGCCAAGGGGTGAGGTCTGGCACAGTGGAAGGCTGGGGAGCCTTCAGAAACTTTCTCTGGTTGATTGTCTGGTAGCTGGTGGGACTAATCATTACTATTTGACCACCCTGTTCACAGTCCATGACTGTCTTATCAGTTAGAGCACAATAAATATCATGCCTGGGGCCCCCCAAAAGGCTTAAATTAATTTTTTTTAATCAGAAGAAAAAGAATGAATATAATAATGACTGTCTAATGATGAATCATGCCTGGATTTACACTGATAATCACACAGCCACAAAGTTTAATTTTGCAGTATTTTTCGCGGATGAACCCTACAAGCCAACCCAGAATGTAGTCCCATTCCCCTCTTCCTCTTCCTTCTCTTATCTCCAGAACTCCAGATGATTTGTCCTCAGATCTTCCTTCATCCACTGCCTTCCTCTTTCACTCCTCATTTGTGGACTACCTACTGGGTACCAGGGGTTTCCATGGCAGCTCAGTTGGTAAAGAATCTGCCTGCAGTGCAGGAAACCCGGGTTTGATCCCTGGGTCAGGAAGATCCCCTGGAGAAGGAAATGGCAACCCACACCAGTATCCTTGCCTGGAAAAATCCCATGGACAGAGGAGCCTGGCGGGCTGCATTCCATGGCATCCCAAAGAGTCAGGCGTGACTGAGAGACTATCGCTTTCACTTTCAACTTACCGGGTACCAGTTCTGAGCATCTGGAAATGAGCAAGCCACACTGCCAGCCCTCAGGTTGCTCACAGTCCAGAGACGATGAAGATGAAGAAACCACCAACTGGAGTACCATGCGGTAGATGGTCCAGCAGGAGCCCCAGAGCTCAGAGAAGAGAGAGGCTTCTCCACTCAGGCGAGTTGAGACAGACCTGATGCTTGAACTCCAGGTGTCCCTGAAGAACTTCCCTCTCACCTCAGAAAGGAGAGCACAGCACAAGGACCTTCTGGGGGTTTGAACGTCTCTCCCAGCCACTGCCGGGGTTCACACCCCTGGTCCCAGCACCTGTCCACGATGATCCCGTGGCAGACTAGCTTTCAGAGGGTTGGTGAGGCTATGCTTGTAGCTTATCAGCCTGGGCTGTGAGTGTTGGGTCTGGATGAAGTCCAGCACTACAGTGGGTCATCGCTCTAGAGAACCACCACCACTCACCTTGGAGGAGGGGTTCCACGCCTCTGATGTAGGGCTGGTCTCCAAGGGGGAGGGGGACGGGTGCAGCCAGCTGTCCAGGGGAGCCAGCGGTGGTGGTGTGTTACTTGTCTGTGGCGCCAAGTCATCTACCTCGATCTTCACTGCCTTCACCTCTTCCTGGGCAGTTCCTGTGCTGGCATTTGGACCTTGCTCAGAGGGAAGGCCGGGATACAGGTGGCTGGCCAGGCATGATGGTGGCGCTTCCTGAGGTCACCTTCCTGACCTGTCCCCCATCCCCCAGGGCAGCCCCAAAGGCTAGTCCTACTCCAGGCCTTTTCTGTGTTTCCACACCTCTTGCCCACCCTTTCTCTAGCTCTAAAGCCGCATTTGGCCATCAAAACCTTGGAAGCGCTACAGTGAAAATTCAATTTCACTCCTCCAGTTGGAACTTCTGCCTGTGTTCCCAAAATATGTGGAAAACTGTAAAGGGGTGTGACAGTCCCTAGAAGTTTTGGCAGGACTTGAAGTTCATTGCATGCATGTGTCTTGCTCACTAGCTGCACCTCTTTGAGAGCCGTGATCAAGCGTGACCTTCGAGCCCACAGAGACCAGCACAAACTCATCAGTGACCCTTGTCTCAGCAAATGCTTGTAAACGACCCTCTCCCACTGGGACTCAGAAGTGCCATGACTCCTGGATTAAGCTATTTACCCCTCATTGGCTAGGTTCTGCCTGTGTTTTGGCTGTTCTTCCTTAGAACAAACCAGAAGATCAGAAGTATGACTGAACTACAGGTATCCAGGACAAGTGTGTCTTTCTCATAATATCCCATCATTTAATTAAAGGAAAGCTAGTTCAGAGAAGACCTCACAGGCTGCAGGGAAGAATAGCATGTCTCCATCAGAAGCAGGTGAGTGAGGAAGCTTGCTCTCCCTTCCATTGGGTATGCTAAGTCACTTCAGTCGTATCTGACTCTTGAAATCCTATGGACTGTAGCCTGCCAGGCTCTTCTGTCCATGGGATTCTCCAGGCAAGAATACTGGAGTGGGGTGCCAAGCCCTCCTCCAGGGGATCTTGCCGACCCAGGGATCAAACTCACATCTCCTATAGCTCTTGCATTGCAGGTGATTCTTTACCACTGGGCCCCTGGGGGAAGCCCTTCCCCTCCATCAAGGCCTGACAATGATGCCCCTCCCAAGATGCTTATCACTTTCCTGCAGGGAAATTTCTGTTCTCTGGAAGATCCATGGCAAACCTCAGCTCCTCTCTGCAGCCATCTCCAGCCTTCTGAGAAAGAATCCACTGTTGCTTCCTCGGGGGTCCCATGATACTACCCTCTCACCTCTGTTAAGCTGTTTGGCACATTTATTGAAACCAGCCCCTGGCCAATTCAGCTTTTTTCACTGAGCCAAACACTCATGGAGATTAATTCCGGCAGCAATGATTTAAAAGGAGACAGATTACAAAACACCCAGAAGAGAGCAGAACAAAAGACCTGGAAATCTGTGCCCCATGAAGTAACTCCACAGAGAGGTCAGCCTGGGAGACTCAGAGTTTAGCTCGTTTTCTCTGTGCAGTCATTATTAATAGCAACCACTCTCACTCCCAAAACTGTCCTGGTTTGGTCCATAAAATGTTTATCTTGTTACCCTATTTGAGGAATAAGTAAGAAAACAAAGGTGTTTGATTGGAGGGAGACTTGAAGAAACACACTGCCATCCTCAAATATCTGAAGAGCCCTCTTCTGAGTGGGCCAGGGTGCTGTGTGTGGCCCCAGGGGAAACCTGGGTCCAGGAGGAGGCCATGTCAGCCTTCCCACTAGCTGTTTTGTTTACTGTTGGGCACCAAGACTTGGCAGTGTTCCTGGACTCTATGAATCCCTTGATAAATATTTGTGGGAGGGAGGCAGAAGAGGGAATTTCCAGCAGGAGAGATGACTGCATCCTCAGTGGGAGTGCCCATCAGAGGCTGAAAGGCCCTTTGTTAGGGAGGCAGGAAGGTGTTATAGGCTGAATTGGGCCCCACCTCCTGCAATAAAAAGGGCGTGTGGGTGCTCTAACCCACAGAGTTCGACCTTACCTGGAGGCAGGGCTATTGCTGATGTCACCAGCGTTAAAATGAGGTCATGCTGGAGTAGAGGGGCCCCCCAGCCAAAAGACCAGAGTCCTTAGAAGAAAGAAGCCAGGTGAAGGCAGAGTCACGCGAGAATGGCACATGACTTCAAAGGCAAAGGTTGGAACCATGTGGCTGCAAAGCAAGGAATCCTCAAGATTGCCAAGGAAGCACCAGAAGCTCGCAGAGACAGGACATCTTCTCCCCCACCACCTTCAGAGGGAGTGTGGCCTTGTCACTGCGTGATTTCAGAGTTCCAGGCTCCAGAACCACCAGAGAATACGTTTCTGTTGTTTGAAGTCACGCTGCTTGAGGTACTTCATGATAGCGACCTCGGGAAACTAAGAAGGAACTGTGCGCTGGGAGAGAGGACGAGTGTAACCTGTAGTCCACAGCGTCTCTCTCAGAGGGGCCAGCAGGACGTCCCTCCATCTCTGAGCCAGGCTGGCCATGCTGGGTTGGCCCGATCTCACTCTGAGCCCCGCCATGTGTCCACCTAGCTCTGGACAGGTGGTCTGCAACAGGGAGCAATCTCTTCTGGGCTGACCTCAGCGTCTCTGCCCTCACAACTCCACTCTCTGCCCAGCTGCCCACAGGAGCAAAAATCTTTCATTCCTGGAAGGTCAGAAAGGCAATCAAATCCACCACCACTGGCAGCATAAGTTCTAGACCCTGCAAGGAGTGGAGGTGCCTGGACCCCTATCCCCTTCTCTCTTCACACACATCAAGTTTATCCCCACTGAGGGTTTTGCATGCAAGTTTGTTCCAGCCTGATGCCTTCTACTCTCATCCCTTTCTACCCCCGCCCCCTCCTCTGAACACGTATTTCCAGAGTGTCCTGCCTGACACCACACCTGGCTGCTCTCGATTCTCTGCCCTGCTCTCCTGTTCTGAGAACTCATTCGTAAAGCAGTCCTGTTCACGTGTGCTTGTTTCTTGACTGTCTCCCTGCTGGAATGTCACAGCACACTGTTTCGGTGTAGTGAGCACTCAGTCAGCCCTGAATGGATGAAAAAATGAAGGAATGATGTGACCAGGTGAGTCAGCCAGATGGAGAATGTTCCTGACAGAAGGAAGAGCATTGAAGATGCTCAGAGGGGCCTGCATAGTCAAGAAAAAGTTGGAGGGAAAAGGCGAGAGCAGGTCCTGGAGAGGAAAGCAGAGCTCCCGCAGGCCAGGTGCAGCTTCATCCTCAGCCTGGGTCGGTGCCTGTTAAAGCAAGGATTTGTACTTCTGTTTCCTGCATTTTAGAGATGACATACTCACCCCCACTGACACTTGAAGAACAAGGATTCAAGGGGACAGAATTCTTCTACTTTAGGCTCATTGCTGTATCAGCTGCCTCAAAATATTCTATGAATACTACAGGTAAATATAAACATACAACGATAGTCACACAATGATGCAGGAATTGTACATCTTTGAGAAAGAGAAGAGAGACATAAGATTTGTTTCAACAGCAGGGCCAGCTTCGCTATTGCTGGAATATCCTTTAATCTTCAGAACAATCTCTTTAATGTCAGACACACCCAGCCCATTTTACAGAGGGTAAAACTGAGGCCAGAAGGAGCTAAGCAACTCCCCCAAGGTCACTGAGCTAGTAACGAGGATTCACACCCAGCTCTTCTGCCTCCAAAGCCTGTCTTCCATGTACTAGAATACACTATCCCTTCCTCTCAGATTTCTGGCTGAGGGGCCATGGAGGTGGGGGGCAAGGAGCAATGGACTTGGAGGAGGCCTTCACCTTGGTGCTTGAGGGTGATCCTGAGCAAGTCAGGTAGCTTTTCTGACTTCTTTTATCTAAAATGGGACTAGTGAATCCAGTCCTGCCAACTTTACTAGCAGGAAAAATGTCTCTGAAAAAGCTTTGAGGACTAAGTGAGTACATCTAGGATTTGACATCAAACTGTACCCAAAACAAAGATGGTGTTATTCCCTGTACTTATTTGTTTGTCTGGAGATCCTACAATGCAGGTGGCTCTGGGACCCTTCCTTCTGCCCCCATCCTATCCTATCCTTGGCATCATCCCAGTCCTAAAGGAAATCCCCTGAGGGCAGGGCTGGAAGAACTCAGGGCCAGTTCTGAGAAGATGGGAAACACACCAGCTGAGCACAGCTTTCCTGCAATCGAGAGCAGAGGGCTCAGGGCCAAGAGGCAGCCCCTTCCTGGGCCTGGACTGCCTGTCCTGCCAGTAGAGGTTCTGCCAGGGTCTGGGCTGCTGTGGCAGTTCTAGAATGTTCTGGAGTTCTTGGAGGGTGCAGGACCTTCCTAAGAAGCCAGTCCAGGCGTCACAGTGTAGACAGGCCAGACTGTGGAGGCAGGCACAGGCCGACAGAGAGCAGCCGGTTCCCCTGCACCCTGTGGATCGCCTAGGTACTCAGTTATTTCTTCAACAGGTGTGTGTCAAGTGTTTTCACTTTGTTAGACTCCATGATAGATGGAGAACCCTTGAACATGAAAATTGAAGGCCCTTCTCCCTGGCTTGGTTCCACCACCGTCTTGATAGGGTAGCTTAACCTAGCTGAGCCTCTGTCTCCCCTTCTAGACAACTAAGGTAATTTTAGCGTCTTTCTACCTGCTGCAGACGTTAACAAGTATGTAATGTCTGCACAGGGCCTGGCCTCAAATAGGCAGTGACGGGCAGTCATTATCATTCATAATTACCATCCCACGGGCCGCTTTGTAGGTACTCAATAGAACTGTGAGGAATGAAAAATAAACTCCTAGTACTCCCTTCAGTTCCCTTTTGAATTCCACCCAGAGCCGGGGGTGGGAGGAAATCCAGCAGATCCTGGTGGTTAGAAACGTGACATCCAAAAATGTCTGTTTTCAAGTCACATTTCTTTCTTTCCTGCAGCTGTCAGAGGCTAGAATTACTTTAGAAACTGTGGCCAGCTTTTTGGGAGGTGGGTCTGTGCAGGAGAGAGATCTGCTCAGATGAAGAAAAGATATACCCCACACAAGAGGCCCCGGCCAGTGATGATGTCATTTGGCCTGGCAGCCTGAGTGAGGAGGAATTTCCCTTGTACCTGACAATAACATTTTTTTCAAAATAAAATATGTTGAGGTTGAGAAGTTTATCTTGGCGGAGCATTGTACCATTAGCTCAAGATTAAATGCATCCTGTCCAAATTCTTTTGCTACTTGTAAGGGGCCTCAGGCCCTCAGCCTCCAGATGTCGATTCCACGGAGACCTCAGGGAAGGAAGCTAATTGTTCTTTGCATTAGAAGAGTCCAAACTGGCCTGGGGTGGCTGTCCCCACATACTCCCCAGAACCCCCTTGGGGACCCAAGCCCTCATGCTCCCAGCTACTGGCGGTGTTTTCTACTGATAGCTCCCAGCTGAGTCCCTCCTGGACATGACCCTTGGCTGAAGGCCATTGCTACTTGCAAAGTCATGGCCCCTATCCCACGAGGCAGCTCAATCTGATTTGTTGATATAGAGGTACAAACCCACCAGCCCCCTGCTTCAACCTGGGACAAGTCTGAAGAGCCACCCTAGTTCCAGATCACCCTGTGAAACTGGCTGAGGTTTGTTACAAAGATATCAGAGTTTAGCTCCTTCTGGCTAATTGTACTTCCTTCACTGCCCCTCAGGGGTTGATTCAGAGCGCTGTCCCCAACGTATTTACCATACTCATGTCTCCCGCTCAGAGATTCTGCTGCCTGGATTGGCTTGAGGAAGCTGACCGACTCTCCTTGAGACTTTTGGAGTTCAGTCAACTCATTGGCCACTTGGCCAAGAGGACCCCATCACTTGTGGTGGAGCTCTGATTGCCCCAAGGCATGCTGTGAACTGTTAAGAGTTCCATCGTGAACTTGGATGGAATACTGTATCCATGGAAAGGAATACACTGGTGAGTGCGTGCGAAGTCACCTCAGTCTTGTCTGACTCTTTGTGGCCCCAGGGACTGTAGCCCACCAGACTCCTCTGTCCATGGGATTCTCCAGGCGAGAATACTGGAGGGGATTGCATGCCCTCCTCCAGGGGATCGTCCTGATCCAGGGATGGAAGCCTCATCTCTTACGTCTCCTGCTTTGGCAGCCAGGTTCTTTATCACTAGTGCCACCCGGAAAGCCCACACTGGTGGGGACGGTATCTCACATATTTGAGAGTCTGACAGAAAGGTGGAACAATGGAGTAGGGAGGCTGTTACTGAGAATTACTGATGTGTTTGAGAAAGATGTGGGAGGCTGTGGATGAGCGATCATAAAGGTCAAGTGTGAAAGC
Organism: Aepyceros melampus; assembly: GCA_006408695.1. Classification (NCBI taxonomy): domain Eukaryota; kingdom Metazoa; phylum Chordata; class Mammalia; order Artiodactyla; family Bovidae; genus Aepyceros; species Aepyceros melampus. The sequence continues at coordinate 111,480 of SJXQ01002618.1, forward strand.
CAGGGGACCTTTCTGATAGCATGTAAGGAGATCACCTGCAACTTGAAGGCAGAAGAAGCTGAGTGTCAAGTCTGGGACTTAATTATCAGGGTAGTGGAGCTCCAGAGATGGCTGAATCCTCAAGCCTGGCAAGTCTGCTCTGCTAAGGACAGAATTTTTGTTCAAACTTAAGGCTGAAACACAGTTCAATTCTTCCCTCTGACCAGTCCTGCAGCCTTCACTTTTCACATGAGTTGTTCCCAAGAGCCCTCCACAACTATGTCCTAGACTTTAACCTCACTTTCAGAGTCAGCTTCCCAGGGAGCCCAATAAGGAGTGTTCAGATCCCTGCTGGTGGGGTTCACTGTGCTAGTTTGGAGTTATATGACTTTTATCCACCTTCATCTTATGGTCTTTGCCCTTCCTCTTCTCTGTACCTGAAACACTCTGCTCCTCGATCTTTCTACACCGTATCATTCAAGGCTCAGCCCAAACCTTGATTCCTCAGAGGTCTTTCCTACCCATTTACTCTAAAACCCCCACCCCACGCTCACTCAGTTACAATTGCTTCACCATGTTTTATTTGTGTCACAGCCCTAGTAAATATCTGCAACTGCTCTGTTCATTTATTTATTCTAGATCTCCCACTGGAATGTAAGTTCCATGAAGACCCAAACAGTAGTGTCATGCCTGGGTGCCATATAAATACTTTTGGAAGGAAAAAAAAAGATGATGAAGGAAGCCTGGAAGGGAGACAGGGCCAAGGAAGGATGGAAGCATCTACTTCTAACCTTGACTTTGGGAATTTGGAAAGAGTCTTTGACCTCTCTCAGCTTTTGATTCCTTTTCTGTCAAAAAGAGGACATAAATTATTGTTTGGAATTCAATGAGATCATTATTGCAAAGGACCCACTTTTCTAGTTTTTTCCCCTGGAAACTTTAGGAAGTTCTCTTTAAAATAGCACTCAGCCACTTCTCACTTCCCTTCCCCCTCACAATGTCCCTCTTTAACCTCTCACTTTCCCTCTAAAGGAGAGAGGTCTGGACACTGGTGTTTCCGAGTCGGAGATATTGCTGAGGTTAGGTTGTAGGCATGGGAAGGCAGCCCGTTAGTGATGGCAGGATTCTTTTCGAATCTTTGATGGTGTGTGTGTGACAGTGGTGGTGATGGGGTGTAGTTGGTGGTGATGTGTAACATTTTTGGTGGTGGTGGTGTGTGTTGGTGATCATGTTGCTGCTGGTAGTGCTGTATGTGAGGGTTGTATGTCGTGTATGTGTGTGGAGGCACATGTGTGTGTTGATGTAACGGGGTATGTGTGGTGGTGGATGTGATGTGTGTGTGCTGGTGGTGTGTATGTTGGTAGTACGTGTGTGTGGGTGGGGTGTCTGTGTGTGCTGGTGGTGGGGTGTGTGTGTGTGTGGTGAGGGTGTGTGTGCTGGTGGTGGGGTGGGTATGTGGCAGGGTGTATGTGATGGGGCGTGTGTGTGCTGGTGGTGGTGTGTGTGTGTGGTGGGGTGTATGTGATGGGGTGTGTGTATTTGCTGGTGATGGGATGTGTGTGTGTGTGGTGGGATGTTTGTGATGGGGTGTGTATGTGTGGTGGGGTGTATGTGTGTGTGCTGGTGGTGGGGTGTGTGTGTGGCAGGGTGTATGTGGTGGAGTGTGTGTGTGCTGGTGGTGGGGTGGGTGTGTGGTGGGGTGTGTGTATTTGCTGGTGATGGGGGTGTGTGTATGTAGTGGGATGTGTGTGGTGGGGTGTGTGGCGGTATGTATGTGATGGGGTGTGTGTGTTGGTGGTGGGGTGTGTGTGTGTGGTGG
>SJXQ01002619.1:0-36531 GCA_006408695.1 Aepyceros melampus
ACTGAACGGAACGGAAAAAGTGTGTTAAATACTGTTGAAATAGTGACCTCACTTTGTCAATGACAAACGGCCCTTATAAATAAAGTCTCATGGTTACATATTCTGTAAAATAAGAATAGCTAACTTTATGAGGCATGTACTAATCGTGTTCCTGTTGTATGCATATTAATTTATTCACAACAAATCTAAGAGAAAAGTTCTATTATTTTGCTCTATTCAGGATGAGACAACTGAAGAATAGAAAAGAAAAAAAAAACAAAACTTTTTCGAGCTTGATAAGTATTCTGACTTCAGAGTTCATACTCTTAACCATAATACTACACTGTATTTATGTAAAGTACTAAGTCTTAAGCTGAAGAGATTTAAACAAACACTCGTCAAGATAAGGGAAACAAAAGCATCAGATACCAGTAAGAGGTGGCTCTACCCCAACTGATGAAGCAGTAGTTAAGTTTGCCCTTGGAACTCTTGTCTCTGTATTCTAATCTACTTTGTCCCACTTAGTAGCACGCCCCATCCTTCACAGGCACCAAGTATCTTCAGCATCACTTAAAACAGCAAGACTGGATCTCACTCACAAATAAGGTACCTTAATAGAGAAATGACCAAATACAGTTTAGAGACTTGTGGAGGTATGCTTATTTTATCACAAGAATAGGTTCCTTACTCTCGAAGAAAAATGTTCCAGGACACAGAACAAATGTTATGGAAGAAAACAAGAGTCTTCCTGATCTGTACAGACTGATGGGATGTGGTAATGCACCACAGTAAAACATCACAGACTTTAGGTGGGTAGCTATATCTAAAATCAGACATAATTACAAAAGTCACACAAATACCGTGTCTCAGCTCTAAACCCTCCAAAGGCTTCCCATATCAAAACAAAATTCTTACCATTTCCTACAAAGATGTACACAAATTTCCCCCCTACTTCATCTCCAAATATACTGGTCTCCTTTGTGTGTGTGTGTGTTAATCGCTCAGTCGTGTCCGACTCTTTGCAACCCCACGGACTGTAGCCCCCAGGCTTCTCTGTCCATGGAATTCTCCAGGCAAGAATACTGGAGTGGATTGCCATTCCCTTCTCCAGAGGAACTTCCCAACCTAGGAATGGAACCCTGGTCTCCTGCATGGCAGGCAGATTCTTTACTGTTTGAGCTACAGGGAAGTCTGTTGGTCTCCTTTACCTACTTCAAATATGTTCATGGACAAGCTCAGAGATCCTGCACTTACTGTTTCCTCTGAAAAACGTTCTATTGGAAAATAGGCAAATATTCCCACAACCGAAAGCTCAACTTCTTTTCGTCTCTCTGTTTAAATTTCCCCTTAAAAAAGACTTTCTCGGCCAACCCGATGTAAAGTAACAACTCTCTCCAACTTCATACTTTTCAAGTAGCACTTACTGCCATATGACTTCACTTATTTCATACTGTCCTCCTATTCCTGCTACAATATAGGCTTCATGAGAAAGGGGCTTGTTTCTACTCACTGTTCTTAAAACAATGCATGCATAGCTGGTATGCCATAAATGTTTGTTCACTAAACAAATGAATTAATTCCTTAACTCCATCTATGCATAAGGACACCTGGGATTCCTAGGAACAATATGTTAATAGCATCTTCTGGGGACTCAGATTCAAACAGTAACTACCTCATAAACCATTTGCCATAGGCTAAGCAGCTTACACTCAACTATCAAGAACTAATATTCATAAAATTACCCAACTCCTTCAGGAGAGAGTATTAGAAAAGTACAAACAACAAACTAAAGAAAGAAATAGCACAGGTTAAAAGAGAAATCAAGTGTCTGCATTAAAAATACAACATCTTCAATCAAAAAACGAGGCAGCAGATCTAAACAAACATTTCTCCAAAGAAGACACACGGACAGCCAACAGGCACAAGGTGCTCAGAATCACTAATTATCAGGGAAACGCAAATCAAAATTACAATGAGGTATCACCTCACACCAGTGAGAATGGAGATCACCAAAGAGTCGACAAATCATAAATGCAGGAGAGGGTGTTGGTGGGAATGTAAACTGTGCAGTCAATATGGAGAACAGTATGAAGGTTCCGTAAAAGATTAAAAATGGAGTTAGCATATGATCCTATAACCGCACTCCTGGGCACACAGCCAAAGCAAACTATAATTTGAAAAGATAACATGCACCCGGATGTCTACTGCAGCACTATTTACAAAAGCCAAGATACAGAAGCAACCTGGATGGTCCAATGACAAACGAAGGGACAAATAAGATATGATACACATAAACATACACACACACAATGGAATATTATTTAGAATCAAAAAAAGAATGAAATAATGCCATCTGTAGCAACATGGATGGGCCAAGAGATTATCATACTAACTGAAGTCAGTCAGGGAAAGAGAAATATCTCATGATATCCCTTAAATGTGGATTCTCAAAAAAAAGATACAAATGAAATTATTTGTAAAACAGAAGAGAGACTCACAGACATAGAAAACAAACTTACAGCTACCAATGGGGAAAGGGAGGGGAATAAACCAGGAGATTGGGATTAACAGATATATGAAAGTGTTACTAGCTCCGTCGAGTTAGACTCTTTGCGATCCCATGGACCTACATCTGCCAAGCTGCTCTGTCCATGGAATTCTCCAGGCAAGAACACTGGACTGGGGAGCCGTTTCCCACTCCAGGGGAAGCCTTTGACTGTATGGATCAAAACAAACTGTGGAAAATTCTTAAAGAGATGGGAATACCAGATCACCTTACCTTCCTCCTGAGAAACTTGTATGCAGGTCAAGAAGCAACAGTTAGAACCAGACATGGAACAATGGACTGGTTCAAAATTGGGAAAGGAGTATGTCAAGGCTGCATGTTATCACCCTGATTATTTAACTTAAATGCAGAGTACATCATGTGAAATTCCCAGCTGGATGAAGCTCAGCTAGAATCAAGATTACCAGGAAAAATATCAATAACCTTTAGATATGCAGATGATACCACCTTTATGGCAGAAAGCAAAGAGGAACTAAAGAGCCTCTTGAAAAAGGTGAAAAGGAGAGTGAAAAAGCTGGCTTAAACTCAACATTCAAAGAACAAATGGCATCCGGTCCCACCACTTCATGGCAAATAGATGGGGAAACAATGGAAACAGTGAGAGACTTCATTTTCTTGGGCTCCAAACTCACTGCAGATAATGATTGTAGCCAAGAAATTAAAAGATACTTCCTCCTTGGAAGAAAAGCTATGACCAGCCTAGACAGCATATTAAAAAGCAGAGACATTACTTTGCCAACAAAGGTCCGTCTCGTCAAGGCTTTGGTTTTTCCAGTAATCATGTATGGATGTGAGAGCTGGACCATAAAGAAGGCTGACTGCCAAAGAAGTGATGCTCCTGACTGTGTGGTGCTGGAGAAGACTCTCGAGAGTCCCTTGGACTGCAAGCAGATCAAACCAGTCCATCCTAAAGAAAATCAATCCTGATTATTCATTGCAGGGACTTATGCTGAAGCTAAAGCTCCAATACTGTGGCCACCTGATAAAAAGAGCCAACGCACTAGAAAAGACCCTGATGCTGGGAAAGAACGAAGGCAGGAGAAGGGGATGAGGAGGACAAGATGGTTGGATGGCATCACCGAATCAATGGACATGAGTTTGAGCAAGCTCCAGGAGATGGTAAAGGACAGGGAAGCCTGGTGTGCTGCAGTCCATGAGGTTGCAAAGAGTCAGACATGACTGAGAAACTGAAAAACAACTCCAAGGGATCTTCCCGATCCAGGGATTGAACCCAGGTCTCCTCCATTGCAGGCAGTTTCTTTACCATCTGAGCCACCAGGGAAGCCCTAGAATAGTTCCTTGTTCTATACAGTGTATACACACAGTACTATATATACACATAATAGAGAGCCAATAAGGACCTACTATATAGCACAATTGTGATATTTTATAATAATCTACATGGGAAAAGAATCTGAAAACATACACATATATATATAAAATTTTGCTGAAACTAACACATAAGTAAACTAATATACCTGAAACTAACAGGATATTGTAAATCAAACTATGCTCAATAAATATATATAATGTTTACACATTATCATTTCACCAGCTCTGCCAGTAAAAGTAAAAAAAAAAAAAAATTCTTCCTGTATTTAAAAGGCATCAATGAAAAGAATTTAAGTTTGAACACTCTCAATCATGTAACTTAGCTTTGCTCACAATGAAGCTCAGATTCAAATCTGTAACTCACAACCAACAACGACTGCACTCATTTGTATACAAAACCCATGCTCTACCTCTCCGTCTGTTGGTACTTTTCTAATCCGTCCCCGTATTTCCCCTCTGTTTTGATTTCTTTACCTGGTTTTATTTTGTTAGTGAAGTAACACTGATTTATAACATTACATAGGTTTCATTTGTGCCATATTATATTTGTTCTTCTGTATACTCTATAGCAGGCTCACCACCAAACATAATTTCCACCTGTCACCATACGGCTGATCCCCTTACCCATTTTGCCCTCACCCTCTGGTAACCACTACTGTGCTCTCTGTACCTTTATTTGCTTTTGTTTGGTTGCTCTTTTTTAATTCATTTTTATATTCCACTTATGAATGAAATCACGCAGCATTAATCTTTTCTGACTTACTTCACGTAGCATAATACCCTCAAGGGTCATCAATGTTGTCACAAATGTCAAGATCTCATCTTTTGTGGCTGAGCGGTATTACGTTGTGTGTGTGTGTGTGTGTGTGTTTGTGTGTGTGCATGTGTGGATAAGTCTATGTGCCACGTCCTCTGTCTGTTCACCTATCCATTGGTGGCACTCAGGTTGTCTCCGTATTTCCGCTATTGTAAACAGTGTTGCAGTGAACACGGGGGTGCATGTTATCTCTTCAAATGGTTGGATTCTTTGGATAAATACCCAGAAGTGCAACAGCTAGATCATATGGTATATCTATGCTTAACTTTTTTGAGGAATCTCCATGCTCCCTTCCATAGCGGCCACACAGTTCACATTCCCACCAACAGCATATGCGTTTCCTTTTCTCTACATCCTCACCAAAACTTGTCATTGCTTGTTTTTTTTTTTTTTTTAATAATAACCATTCTGGCAGAGTGGTTCTGATTTGCAGTTGCCTAATAATTAGCAACGCAGAACATCTTTTCCTGTGCCTGTTGACCACCCGTATGTCTTCTTTGGAAAAATAGCCATTCAGCTCCTCCACTCATTTTTTAATTGTGTTTTGTTGTTACTGAGTTGGATGAGTTCTTCACATACTTTAGATATTAACCCCTTATCAGATATGTCATTTGCAAATGCCTTCTTCCACTTGATAGGCTGTCTTTTCATTTTACTGATAACTTCCTTTGCTGTGCACAATTTTAGTCTGACGTAATGCCATTTGTTCATTTTTGCTTGTTTCCCTTGCCTGAGGAGACATATCTAAAAAGCTATTGCTTAGAGGCCATCCTTACCTAATTTTATCATCTATTATTATTTCAAGTATTTTTGTCAACCACTTTGAATCCTTTGAATGAAGTTTAGTACAGATTAATGATTACTTTTAAATTCCTGTTTCAGCTTAAGATACAGAAAACAAACAAACAAAAAAAAAAACAAATAAACATGGCACTCACTCTAAAGGAAGAAAAGGCCAGATAACCTGAAACACCCCAGTTTCTTGAGCCCATCAGAGGTTGTGAAAGTTGCAAGGCAATCGAACAAGAAACTTCAGTAAAGAACATACATAGCTGATGAGAAGAGAAAAGGGTAACCATAACACAATAAATAAAGAGAAAAGATGCTAAATGTATAATAAATTCCCGAAAGGTATATATAGGCTAGCATACCAGCTTCCCAACTGGGTGCCCTATGCATAGTGGGGCCTGCGCTCACTTGCCGGCTCTTCTCTGGCCTCCACAGGGTGCTCATGAGAAAGAGCGGTCTCGTGGCAAAACACCAGAGAGTCCCACTCAGTAGCACAGGAATTTAGAAGGTGAGACCAGTCACTGCTGGGAACAGACACAAAGTCACACCTGGTTTTCCCAGTATCCTTTCCTCCTGTGATGCTTCAGGTGGTGTCAGGCCACTGGAGTAGGGCAACAAGCCCTGTCATAGGACAAGGCAAACACCTGCTCTGCTGAGACAAAGTAATAGGTAAGTAACCACCTTGTGCCTAGGATTCCACATGAAAACACCACACAGGAGTCTGTTAATGCTGGGTGAGGGGCAGGAAACCCCACTCAAGAACAGTACAAATACAAGGCAAACGATGGCTGCCACGAGGAGGAGGAGGGAACAATGGCAAGAATCTGCCTTCCAGTGCAGGAGACACAGCTTCAATCCCTGGTCAGGGAACTAGGATTCCACATGCTATGAATCAACTAAGCCAAATAAATAAAGCAAAATAAATTAAAAAAAAAAAAAAGCTCAACTCATGACTAGTTGAGTTAGCCCCACACACTAACAGCCCAACAGAGGTGGGGTGTGCTCACTTCCAAGCATACATACTATTTACCTAAGTGTCTCCTGTTCTTCTACATACACCATGCCCAACACCTAGACAAAACTCATGAGACACACAGAAAAAGAAAACATCCTATGGTCAAGAGAAAAAGCAACTGATGCAAGCAGACTCGAGGATAATTCAGATGGTATAACTATCAGAGAGGGAATTTTTTTGTTGTTATGAATAATATGTTCAAGGGCTCAGTGAAAAAGGTGGACAACATACATAAACAGATAAATTCAGCAGATACCCTACCACAGACCTACCTTTCAGAGTAATAAAAATCAAAAAGGAACAACTTAAAGGTTACAGAGTCCACTCATCACCACCTTCTCCAACAACCAAAAAAAGAGGCTAATAACAGACTAGGCTTCCAAGCAGCTATGTAAACCCACGGGCTACAAACACTAGGGTTTGAAAAATACCTGATACACTGACAATAGAGTACCCAGGACGGTTCAAGGCATTTTATATACTCTAGTCCTCCCCGTTAACCAAAAAAGGTTAAGTACGGCTTGCTACTGCTAATTGTAATTATGGATAAGGAAGTACAGACACCAGAATTTAGATCCTTAAAGAACACTGTCATTACATGCATTATCTCTAGTCCTTACACTGTAGCCCTAGATTTCCACTCTGTATTTTAATGTACTTGCTTCTTTGATGTCTATGGCCTATTAATAATGAATAGACCATATTTAATAAAAACCCAATAGCTCAGCTGGTAAAGAATCTGCTTGCAATGCAAGAAAACCCAGTTGGATTCCTGGGTCAGGAAGATCCCCTGGGTAAGAAAAAGGCTACCCACTTCAGTATTCTGGCCTGGAGAATTCCATGGACTATACAGTCCTTGGGGTTGCAAAGAGTCGAACACAACCGAGCGACTTTCACATAGTATTCTTACTTCACTGTGCAGAATAATTTGAAACGATCACGTCCCTACCCTAGGAGACAAAAACCTGCTCGTTTTTTTGTTGTTGGTTTTTTGGCTGTGCCCCGTGGCACACAAGATCTTAGTCCTTCAACCAGGGATGGAACCCGCGCCCCCTGCAGTGGACACACACATTCCTAACCACTGGACTGCCAGTGAGGTCACCAAAAATCCTAAGAGTCAAAATTATGGCTAGTAATAATTAGATTAGCTCTTTCAAACAAAACCTTGCAACTTTTCAGTCAAAATGACTCAATAACTCTATTCAGAAATACAAAGTTGGAAACAAGTTCAGAAATTCCTCGCAGGCTGAAAAAATACACACAAATGAATTTAGATTTAATAATTCTGATTTCTTCCACAACTGAATTACAACTAAAAAGGTTTAGAAAACTCAACCTAAGTATGTAGTAAATATATAAAGAAATACACTGCACTAACAAATCCCAAATTCAGGTTGTGCTAATTCACCTCAGTTGTGTCTAACTCTTTGCAACCCTATGGACTATAGCCCGCCAGGCTCCTCTGTCCATGGGATTCTCTAGGTAAGGATACCGGAGTGGGTTTCCATTCCCTCCTCCAGGGAAATTCAGGATGAGTCACCCATAATGAAAGAATCAAGTGGTCAAGGAAGTACATGCTGAAGTCTTCAGTTACATTGATAATGTTTTGATTGTGAAACTGGTGATGGATACATGGGTTTGCTATACTACAACATATTTCCATAGTAGCTGTAGCATTAAAAATGCATCTTCTCAGTTTCAACCTGGATACCTCACTCTGCATCTCACTGATCACAAACATAAATAATCATTATCAAACTGTTACTATAGTTTCTAGAGAACTATATCACACCAAACACACCAAACATACACACTAATTCCAACCATGACTGTGACCCCCGAAAAAAACCATTTTCATCATTTATACAATGAGGTCAATCCCATCGACCTATCCACAACAGTATTGTGAAAAAGAAGTAGAACCAAAAATGAATAATCTACTATTCATTAGTGTTAATCAAATGTTACTATTAGTGGGCAACTGCTAAAGGACAAAAACGCAAAAAAAATATAACACTGTATGTCAGTATTTACAATCTGTAGGTCTTCACGTGTGTACTTATTCCTAACAAAGTATATATTTTTTCCACTCCTGATTTGTGGAATAACTTTGACAACAGAAACATACATAACTAACATGAGAAACAAAACAAATCTAACTCCAAGAAATGCAATAAATCACGCCAAAAATCTTCACAGGCAGTGTTTAAAACTTCCTATTCTCAGTACAGACTTATAGTGATCATTATATATCAGTGTCTACTTAGTGCCTTGACTCTCTTGCTTTTTCCATGATCCAACGGATGTTGGCAATTTGATCTCTGGTTCCTCTGCCCTTTCTAAAACCAGCTTGAACATCTGGAAGTTCACGGTTCACATATTGCTGAAGCCTGGCCTGGAGAATTTTGAGCATTACTTTACTAGCATGTGAGATGAGTGCAACTGTGTGGTAGTTTGAGCATTCTTTGGCATTGCCTTTCTTTGGGATTGGAATAAAAACTGACCTTTTCCAGTCCTGTGGCCAATGCTGAGTTTTCCAAATTAACTGGCATATTGAGTGCAGCACTTTCACAGCATCATCTTTCAGGATTTGGAATAGCTCAACTGGAATTCCATCACTTCCACTAGCTTTGTTGGTAGTGATGCTTTCTAAGGTCCACTTGACTTCACATTTCAGGAGGTCTGGCTCTAGATGAGTGACACACCATCATGATTATCCAGGTCATGAAGATATTTTCTGTACAGTTCTTCTGTTTATTCTTGCCACCTCTTCTTAATATCTTCTGCTTCTGTTAGATCCATACCATTTCTGTCCTTTATCGAGCCCAGCTTTGCATGAAATGTTCCCTTGGTATCTCTGATTTTCTTGAGATCTCTAGTCTTTCCCCTTCTGTTCTTTTCCTCTATTTCTTTGCATTGATCACTGAAGAAGGTTTTCTTATCTCTTCTTGCTATTCTTTGGAACTCTGCATTCAGATGCTTATATCTTTCCTTTTCTCCTTTGCTTTTTGCTTCTCTTCCTTTCACAGCTATTTATAAGTCTTCCCCAGACAGCCATTTTGCTTTTTTGCATTTCTTTGCCATGGGGATGGTCTTGATCCCTGTCTCCTGTACAATGTCACGCACCTCATTCCATAGTTCATCAGGCACTCTATCTATCAGATCTAGGCCCTTAAATCTATTTCTCACTTCCATCATATAATCATAAGGGATTTAATTTAGGTCATACCTGAATGGTCTAGTGGTTTTCCCTACTTTCTTCAATTTAAGTCTGAATTTGGCAATAAGGAGCTCATGATCTGAGCCACAGTCAGCTCCTGGTCTTGTTTTTGCTGACTGTATAGAGCTTCTCCATCTTTGGCTGCAAAGAATATAATCAATCTGATTTCGGTGTTGACCATCTGGTGATGTCCATGTGTAGAGTCTTCTCTTGTGTTGTTGGAAGAGGGTGTTTGCTATGACCAGTGCATTAAGTCTGAATTTGGCAATAAGGAGCTCATGATCTGAGCCACAGTCAGCTCCTGGTCTTGTTTTTGCTGACTGTATAGAGCTTCTCCATCTTTGGCTGCAAAGAATATAATCAATCTAATTTCGGTGTTGACCATCTGGTGATGTCCATGTGTAGAATCTTTTCTTGTGTTTCTGGAAGAGGGTTTTCTGCTTTAATGACTATGCCAAAGCCTTTGACTGTGTGGATCACAATAAACTGTGGAAAATTCTGAGAGAGATGGGAATACCAGACCACCTGACCCACCTCTTGAGAAACCTGTATGCAGATCAGGAAGCAAGTTAGAACTGGACATGGAACAACAGACTTTTTCCAAATAGGAAAAGGAGTATGTCAAGGCTGTATATTGTCACTCTGCTTATTTAACTTATATGCAGAGTACATCATGAAAAACGCTGGACTGGAAGAAGCACAAGCTGGAATCAAGATTGCTGGGAAAAATATCAATAACCTCAGATATGCAGATGACACCACCCTTCTGGCAGAAAGTGAAGAGGAACTAAAAAGCCTCTTGATGAAAGTGAAAGAGGTGAGTGAAAAAGTTGACTTCAAGCTCAACATTCAGAAAACAAAGATCATGGCATCTGGTCCCATTACTTCATGGGAAATAGATGGGGAAACAGTGGAAACAGTGTCAGACTTTATTTTTCTGGGCTCCAAAGTCACTGCAGATGGTGAAGGGGATGACAGAGGATGAGATGGCTGGATGGCATCACGGACTCCATGGGCGTGGGTCTGGGTGCACTCCGGGAGTTGGTGATGGACAGGGAAGCCTGGCGTGCTGCGATTCATGGGGTTGCAAAGAGTCAGACACGACTGAGCGACTGAACTGAACTGAACTGAGTGCCTTGACTTCCCAGGTGTCTCAGTGGTAAACAATCTACCTGCCAATACAGGAGACATGGGTTTGATCCCTGGGTCAGGAAGATTTCCTGGAGAAGGGAATGGCATCCCACTCCAATATTCTTGCCTGGAAAATCCCATGGACAGAAGAGCCTGTAGGGCTAGAGTCCAGGGGGTCATAAACAGTCAGACAACACTGAGGGACTAAGTATGCACTTTGCTGTGCTTAGCATGGAGAGACCCCAGAAAAATAGAAAAGGAAAACTTAACTCCTGCATAAAGCAGCTAGTTTAGCAAAGAAAGTCAATAGTAAATTTATCTATAGCTGTTGTAAGCAACTGACCCAGATGGAAAAAGGTGTGGCATATTAACCCTACTGACGCGTGCTTCCTGCCACGTATCTCCTCCTTTTTATCCTCTCCTCTGCCTCCAGGTCTGCTGGTCCAGGTCTCCACTGAAAGCACACAGGGAAGCAGTTTACTCTTTCTATATATAATAGAAATCCATTTTTCACTAGGGAACTTCTAAGCCACACAAGGCTACTGAGCACTTAAAATGTGGCTACCACAAGGTGAGATGTGCTCTACGTATAAAACATACACCGGAGTTTAGTACAAAGACTTAGTACAAAGAAAGAATGTAAAATGCAGTATCTCACTAAAAATTTTATAACGATCACATGTTGAAATGATAGTATTTGGGATATAATGGATTAAGTATATTACTAAAATTAATTTTACCTATTTTTCACTTCTGAGCATGTCTACTAGAAAACCTAAAATTGCATACCTGGTTTATGTATTTCCATCCAACAAATAATCCACAGAAAAAGTAAAACATGAATGTATTTTTAAAGTATTCAATAACTATTACCTGAATCTGAATCTTAGATTGAAGTTTCAAAAATACTAGCTAAAATAACCTATAATCATACCTAAATTCAATCTTTTAAAAAATCAACATGAAGAAAGAATCTATGTTGTCAGAATTCTTAAGTACTTAGGTCATGTGTTACGGTCTGACAATGACACTCATTAACCCAACAAACTGAAACCACAAACTCTATTTTTCTAGATTAATATGCAATAAAAATGTTCCTCCTCCTTAAACTGAGTTACACGAGAAATCAAAACCAAACCCAAGCTCTTTTTACAATCACAGAGAAACAAACTTCAACACATCCAAAAAACAAGGCATTTACTGATGAGTGCAATTCATTTAAATTATCTGTAAGTGCATTCCTACAGAATCTGTTCCCTGGGGCTAAAAGTCAAAGCTCCTGCTCTTCAGTATCTAGGGGGGCTCTGAAAATTCATTCATTAGGCACATGTCTCACACTTTCCTGAGTTCCTCCAGGTCACCTGAAGGACTAGAGTAAGAGCAAAGAGAATTCTAAACGCCCTCCTCCCCCAAGTCATGGCAGACAAGGTTCTAAATAAATCAAACCAGAGAGACTATAAGTGGACCCAGAGACTACAATGACATCCTGGGGCCCAAGGACTTGACAGGCACTCCTTTATCTCTAGAACTCAGATAAAGATCACTCCTAAAGAAGATCAAGAACTATTACTCTTACACTTAATATTCATATGTAAAAGTCACAATGCCCAGGAAATTTGACCCAAAGATCTGCATAATATGTATATCCAGGAATTACAGAACCAAGACGGCCTACTTGCCAGCAATCTTATAACACAAACAAAACGTCATTTGAGAGCAAGACTTGCCCTTAGAAAAACTACATAAACTGTATCCACTTAAAAGTAACAACTTTAGGCAAAGAGCCTTAAAGATTTACAGTTGTTTACAGATTTTCACAACAGAAACGATTCATCTCATCACAAATAATGAAGACCTATCAATTCTATACAGGGTCCAGAGTTAAAGCACAAAAATACTAGAACTGACTCTGTACACTCAAAAATAATAATAACCAAGTGGTTCCACATCCCTTGATGATGCTGAAACACAAGGACTGACTTGAGCTCAACACAAGGAGATAGCTGATACTATTTTTTCGGGGGGAAAGGGTGCTGGGCTGGGCTTTCCTCCAGTTGCAGTGAGTGGAAGCTATCTAGTCCTGGTGCACAGCCTTCTCACTGCAGGGGTGTCCTTTGCTGTGGAGCGCAAGCTCTAGGGCATGCAGGCTGCAGGAGTTGCAGCTCGCAGGCTCTAGAGTACAGGCTCAACCGTTGCGGCACACACACTTAGTTGTTCCACAGCATGTGGGATCTTTCCAGATCAGGGATCGAATCCATGTCCCATGCATTGGCAAGTGGATTCTTTACCACTGAGCCACCAGGAAAGATCCAACACAACTTCTTTTGACATAAGAGCACCCTCAAAGTGGCACCCTCAGCCTGTATCAGCGACGAACCCTATCTCCACTCCCTGTGCTGCTTTTCCTTTTTTTTAAATGTAGCAACTATGAGATGTATGACTTATCTCTTTAATCATCTCTCTCTCACCATATTGCAGGACCCTCATATCTCTGGCACCTAACACAATGCTGGGCATATCTTCTGAGTATTCAAAAAAATCTGCTTCCTGAGTGGACAATATGGTGCTGTGTTGTCCAGTATGGCAGCCACTAGCCACATGTAGCGATTAGGTTAGTGGCTGCCATACCTGACAATGGGGGCTTCCCAGGTGGCACAGTGGTAAAGAATCTAACCGCCAGCGCAGAAGATGCGAGAGAAGCAAGTTCGATCCCTGGGTTGAGAAGAGCCCCTAGGGGAGGAAATGGCAACCCACTCCAGTACTCTTGCACGGAAAAGTCCGTGGACAGAGGAGCACACACGCATACTGAACAGGGTAGACGCAGAATGTTTTCAACATTACAGAAAGTTCTCTTAGACACTGCCTGGAATGTCTCTTGATTCTGGAAGCACCTGAATAATCTACTAATTCATACTTTTTCCTACCAGGATTATTCTGAAAGAGAAAAGGTACAAAGAAAAATGTTTAAAATGTGCATCAAATTCCAATAATAAGCAATACAATCAAAGGAAAGGAGTTCTTCTGCAAGACCGTCTCTAGTATCAACTATATTTCAAACTTCTCTGATAACACTTTATTGCTAAAGTTCATTTGATTTTCAACTAATCCTCTCCCCCCCCACATCTCCCTATTTTGCCTTAAAGAAAGCCCTTAGTAACAAAAAAGGGCTGCTGCCCATGCTCGAGGAAGGTGAGGGGAAAAAAAAGGATACATGTGACCATCTCTACCCTAATCGAGTTAATAAAATAAAAAGGTCAAAAAGGATTTTGGTCTAATTTAGTCTAGTTAGTTAGTTTTACAGAGGAAAAGAATGAGTGCAGAGAATTAAAGTAGACGACAGAGCAGAACAGAGGTGAGAAGAAAACCAAGCAAAGCAAAAGCAGAGTGCACACACGGCCAGACATGTTTATTTTCTTTACAGAATTATGGCATATGATCTAAAATGTCAAAACAGTCTACACTTAAAAGGGAATCGTAAGTATTATACTAGTAAAAAGGTCAAGAAAATCTAAATTAGACATCAAAGCTGTCTTGTGTACGAGACCCTAAGTTTCTCCTTACAAACTCTATTATTTAACTGATTTCATTGACAGCTAACTTCTTTCCATAAGATAATCACATATATTATTCTCACAATAAGAATCTATTTATTCCTACTAGTCAGAATAGATTTCAATTAAGTCACAAATTAAGAAATCTAAAATTGAAAGCAGAATATTTACCAGTTATCTTCAATGGACACATAACTCCAATGACATAAAACACTGAAACTAAGGGGAGAGAAGTAATTTACTTCTCAAAAATGAAGTCACGTCTGTCACTCCGAAAATCCTACCTGAATGAAAACTGAAGTAACAGTGTTTCTATTTCTTAAGTGATTTCCATTTTCATGAATTATAAATACTATAGATGGAGAAGGAAGAAAGGCATTTTAAGTTCTTACTACTTTATTATCAGTCAGTTCAGTCGCTCAGTCGTTTCCGACTCTTCGCAACCCCATGAATCGCAGAACCCTAGGCCTCCCTGTCCATCACCATCTCCTGGAGTTCCTTCAAACTCATGTCCATCGAGTCAGTGATGCCATTCAGCCATCTCAACGTCTGTCGTCCCCTTCTCCTCCTGTCCCCAAACCCTCCCAGCATCAGAGTCTTTTCCAATGAGTCAACTCTTCGCATGAGGTGGTCAAACTACTGGAGTTTCAGCTTCAGTATCAGTCCTTCCAATGAACACCAAGGACTGATCTCCTTTAGGATGGACTGGTTGGATCTCCTTGCAGTCCAAGGGACTCTCAAGAGTCTTCTCCAACACCACAGTTCAAAAGCATCAATTCTTCGGTGCTCAGCTTTCTTCACAGTCCAACTCTCACATCCACGCATGACCACAGGAAAAACCATAGCTTTGACTAGACGGACCTTAGTCGGCCAAGTAATGTCTCTGCTTTTGAATATGCTATCTAGGTTGGTCATAACTTTCCTTCCAAGGAGTAAGCATCTTTTAATTTCATGGCTGCAATCACCATCTGCAGTGATTTTGGAGCCCAAGAAAATAAAGTCTGACACTGTTTCCACAACCATAGCCTTGACTAGACGGACCTTAGTCGGCAAAGTAATGTCTCTGCTTTTGAATATACTGTCTAGGTTGGTCATAACTTTTCTTCCAAGGAGTAAGCGTCTTTTAATTTCATGGCTGCAGTCACCATCTGCAGTGATTTTGGAGCCCCAAAAATTAAAGTCTGACACTATTTCCCCATCTATTTTCCATGAAGTGATGGGGCCAGATGCCATGATCTTTGTTTTCTGAATGTTGAGCTTTAAGCCAACTTTTTCACTCTCCTCTTTCACTTTCATCAAGAGGCTTTTTAGCTCCTCTTCACTTTCTGCCATAAGGGTGGTGTCATCTGCATATATGAGCTGACTGATATTTCTCCCGGCAATCTTGATTCCAGCTTGTGCTTCTTCCAGTCCAGCGTTTCTCATGATGTACTCTGCTCACATATAAGTTAAATAAGCAGGGTGACAATATACAGCCTTGATGTACTCCTTTTCCTATTTGGAAAAAGTCTGTTGTTCCATGTCCAGTTCTAACTGCTGCTTCCTGACCTGCATATAGGTTTCTCAAGAGGCAGGTTAGGTGGTCTGATATTCCCATCTCTTTCAGAATTTTCCAGAGTTTACTGTGATCCACACAGTCAAAGGCTTTGGCATAGTCAGTAAAGCAGAAATAGATGTTTTTCTGGAACTCTCTTGCTTTTTCCATGATCCAGCGGATGTTGGCAATTTGATCTCTGGTTCCTCTGCCCTCTGATGGATATGGAGAATAGGTTTATGGAAGCTTCCTGATGAGAGAGACTGACTATAGGAGAAATTGACTCTTGTTCTAATGGCGGGGCCATGCTCGGTAAATCTTTAATCCAGCTTTCTGCTGATGAGTGGGGCTGTGTTCCCTCCCTGTTGTATGGCCTGAGGCCAAACTATGGTAGGGGTAATGAAGGTAATGGTGGCCTCCTTCAAAGCATGCACTGTTGTCTTCATTGCCCCTGATCCTGCAGCAGGACACTGTAGACGCAGGCCTCCACCGGAGACTCCTGGACATCACAGCAAGTCTGGCTCAGTCTTATAACAACATGGTAAGTAAGCAAGTCTTACTAACAAGATGGTGGAATAGAAGGACGTGCACTCATCTTCTCCTGGGAGAACTCCCAAATTGCAACTCACTGCTGAAAAATCATCGACCGGAGAATGTTGGATCCCACAAAAAAAAAAAAACGACCCACGTGCAAAGGCATAGGAGAACCCCCAACAAGACAGCAAGAGGGACAAAATCATGTTTAGAATCAAACCCCATACCCGCCAGAGATGCTCAGAGAGCTCTAACAAAACTTTGTGCACACCAGAACCCAAAGACCTCACAGAGACTGACTAAGCCAGACCTGCCTTTGAGGGTTTTAGTGTCTCCTGCAGAGGCAGGGATCAGCAGAGGCCTGCTGCAGGGACAGGGCTCTGGATGCAGCAGACCTGGATCACACAGCATGTGGCATAAGCCCTCTTGGAGGAGGTTACCTTTAACCCCACCACTGAGCTGCTGAGCATATGATCCACAACTGCAGAACAATTATACCAAAGAAATTCTCTCATACTGGTAAGAAAGTTCTAGAATCCATAACAGATTTCCCAACCTAGGGAATGGCAAAGGGGCTGAGAACTACCAGGAAATTTGACTTTGGAGGCCAGTGGATTTGATTACAGAACTTCCACAGGACTAGGAAAACAGACTCTTGGAGGACAGAAACAAATTCACCCTCAGATTCATATATTAATTAGGCTAAGAAGAACCATACAATATTAAGAGTAAAGACAAGCTCTGTGTATATGTCTATGTGTATTGTGAGAAATAACTCACAATTTGATAGTTAAATGTTTTCCTGGATCTAAGATACAGACACATGACAATTTTGTGGATGTTTAACAAAAACATTACTTTACAGTACTTAAAATGAGTGCTCAATCATTCATTTATTTATTTATTCAACAAATATTTGAGCACCTCAAAGACTATATTAGGTGCCAGTGATACAGTGCTCAAGAAACAGCCCATGTCCTCCTTGAGCTCTATGAGGGGGAAGACAGACAAGCAAACAATTAAAAGCTGATTAAGACAAGGCATCTGTACTCAAAGGGCCCACAAATCAGGGAATATTACAATGCAACCAGAATTAAAATAGCCCTGTGGACAAGGTGCTATGGGAATACATTAGGAAAAGCTATTTACTCACGTACGAAGTTGTCTCTAAAGTCTTGCAAAAAAGATATTTGCCTTAATATTAAGCAATAGAGTTCCATCTATTTATTAAGAGCTTATTACACACTAAAATAAATCCACTACCAGGGATATATGAAGCTGAGCAAGACTTACTTTCAAATAGTTTATAAATCAGAAAAGAAGTGATCATACAGAAATTATGTGTCATTTTTAACATACAAGTTTTAAGAAAGGCATAAAATAGCATAGGGCCAAAAAAGGAAGCACTAAGTGAAATGCCAGCAACAGTTTTATGGAAGACACAGTACTATGAAATAAGAATCTACCGTCAAAGGACAGGAAGAATTTGAGGCAGTAGAGTTAAGGAAGTTAGCACCTCAAGCAAAAGGAACAGCAACACCAATATCTAACATTTATTAAATGCTCACTCCATGACACTACGCATATTTTATTTAATCCTATCCACCACCAAAAAGTAGGTGGTATTAGCCCTTCTATACAGAAGAGACAACTCAAGTTTAGACAAGTTAACTAACTTAACCAAGTCACCTAATAGTAAATGACAGAGTCAGGCTTTGTAATGCTTAATGCTTATGGTCTTAGGACCACGTAACAGGCAGCATATACAATAAAAAGGTGTATTTGAGGGCTGAGTAGTCTAACTTCGAAATGAGGGATGTGTATAAAAGCAAGCATCAGATGATAGAGGGTGGAAGGCCATAGACAGAGTACAAAGAAGAATCCCTGAGCCAAAGAAGGAAATCCAAGTCAACCTAACATAAAATAAACCTGGCCAGAGATACGGATCTCAAAGCCTCAATAAGAGCCCAGGAAAGGGGACTGAGACTCCAAGCTCCTAATGCAGGGGGCCTGGGTTGATCCCTGGTCAGGGAACTAGATCCCACATACTACAACCAAAGATCCTGTGTGCTGTAATTGAGACCTGGAGCAGCCAAATAAAAATAAATAAATTGGGGGAGGCGGAGAAAGAGCCCAGGAAAGAGCAATAGTAAACTATAAAGGCTGGGGTAAAATGATATGATAACCCTTGATTATTAAGAGGGAGGGAGGGAATTCCCTGGCGATCCAGTGGTGACAACTCTACATTTTCACTGCTGAAGATCTGGTTCAATCCCTGACAGGGAACTAAAATTCCACAAGCTCACTGGCATGGCATTCCCACCAAAAAAAAAAAAAAGGAGTGAAGGAAAAGAAAGCATGGAAGATCACTTAAAGAATTCAAGGTACACCTGTCCTGAGATGGAGAAGAGAGCCAGAGCATACTAAATGTGTGCACATGAACCAGGGAAGATTTATTTTTTAAAAAAAACTGGAGTCCTTGAGACTGTGGATTTAGGAGTAAGGGAAGGAAGACTCTATGACAAGAGAAACAAGGAGACCCAAGATGATAAACTGTCAAAATCAAAAAGTATTTGCATATGAAAGTGGTCAACAAAGTCAAATATATACATGTAGATCATCAGAAGAGAATTGAGAATCCAGAAATATAATGAATTAATTTTCAACAAGGCTGCCAAGATCATTCAATAAAGGAGAAAAAATATTTTTAACAAATAGTGCTGGGACAACTGAATACTCACATACAACAAAATGAAGCCTGACCCCCAAACTCATATCATATACTTTCAAAATAGATCAAAACCAAATTTAAGAGCTACATTTATAAAACACTTAGAAGAAAACATTGATATGTCTTCAAGACCTCCAATTAGGCAACAGTTTCTTAGATATAACACATTTAAGCACAAACAACAAAGAAAAAAGAAACAAACTGAACATCATCAAAATGTAAATGTTTGTGCTTTTAAGGACAGGCTCAAGAAAGTAAAAAGACCCACAAAATGGGAGAAAATTTGGGGTACTGATAAGGATCAGAGACCAATAAGACATAAAGAAGTCTTGGGTTTCCCACAGGTTCAATCCCTGATCCAGGAAGATCCCACAGGCCACAGAGCAACTAAGCCCATGTGCCACAACTATTGAGCTTGTGCTCTAGAGTCCAGGAGCCACAGCTACTAAAGCCCACAGGCCTTAGAGCCTATGCTCTTTAACGAAAAGCCAGAGCAATGAGAAGCCCTCGCACTCCAACTAGAGAGTAGCCCCAGTTCACCACAACTATAGAAAAGCCCACACAGCAACAAAGACTCAGCACAGCCAAAAATCATCTTAAAAAAAGGAAAATGCATATCAAAAAAAGTACTCTTAAAATCAACAATAAAAATACAAAAAATCCTGTTTAAAATAAGCAAAGGGGGACTTCCCTGGTGGTCCAGTAGTTAAGATTCCGAGTTTCCAATGCAAGAGGTATGGATTCAATCACTGGTGGAGGAACTAAGATCCCACATGCCGTGTGGTGTGGCCAAAAATAAATTAACTAATTAAAATAGGCAAAGGAATTATACCACATCTCTCCAAAGAAGATATGTAAATGGCTAATAAGCACATGAAAAGATGCTCAATCTCATTTGCTCTAAGGGCAAAGCCCGTCAAAATCACGAAATATCACTTTGTATCATAGGGCTTTATATGGTGACAGAAAGGAAAACAATGGAGAGAAGGTGTATTTGCACAGACTAGAGGACGCTCCTGCACAAACCAGTCAGCGAAAAGTAACATCTCCAGTACTCTTGCCTGGAAAATTCCATGGACGGAGGAGCCTAGTAGGCTGCAGTCCATGGGGTCGCTAAGAGTTGGACAAGGCTGAGCGACTTCCCTTTCACTTTTCACTTTCATGCACTGGAGAAGGAAATGGCAACCCACTCCAGTGTTCTTGCCTGGAGAATCCCAGGGACGGGGGAGCCTGGTGGGCTGCCGTCTCTAGGGTCACACAGAGTCGGACACGACTGAAGCGACTCAGCAGCAGGATTGTTGTTGTTGCTGTTTAGTTGCTAAGTTCTGTCATCTTTAAAAAAGACAAACAACAACAAATGTTCATGAGGATGTAGGGAAACTTGAACTCTCATAGCCCACTGGTGGGAATATAAAATAGTACAGCCACTTTGGAAAACAGACTAGCAGTTCCTCAAAAGGTTAAATATAGAGTTACCATAGTTGTTCAGTCTCTAAGTCATGTCCGACTCTTTGCAAACCCACGGACTGCAGCACGCCAGCCTTCCCTGTCCTTCACTATCTCTCAGAGTTTACTCAAATTCATGTTCACTGAGTCAGTGATGCTATCTATGTATTACCATGTGATCCATCAATTCTACTCCTAGGTATATACCCAAGAGAACTAAAAACAAATGCCTACACAAAAACAAATATATGAATGTTTACAGAAGCACTATTCTTAACAGTTGACATATGGAAATAATCCAAACACTCATCAACTAATAGATAAAGAAAATGTGGTGCATCTACACAATCAAATATTTAGCCATAAAAAGGAATAAAATACTGATACATGCTACAACACAGATGAACCCTCAAAGCATTATGCAAAGTGAAAGAAGCCTGTCACAAAAAGCCATATATTGTAGTACTCCCCTTATATGAAATGTTCACAATAGGTAAATCCGTAGAGACAGAAACTATCACTGGTTGCCAGGGGCTGGGGCAGAAAGGAAGACTGAGGATTACTAGCTGCTAATAGGTTTGAGGTTTCTTTCTAGGGTAATGAAAATATTCTGGAATCACATAGTGGCGATGGCCTGTATAACCTTGTCAATACACTTAAAAACCACTGAATTTGTATCCTTTATAAGAGGGAATTTTGTGGTATGTGAATTATGACTCAATAAACAAAGACAAAGAAGAGTATCAAATGCAGTGACCTGAAAGTGTACACACTGTGAAGTCAGAGGTTAGCTTAAGGTCTGACTTTGCCACTTACCAGCTGTGTGACTGAACTCCATAGCTTGTGTCCTCCTTTGAAATATGTAGAGAATACCTTGCTGTGAGGGTCAACCAATAACACATATAAAGGCCTATTTTATAGGACCTTGCACTGGGAGATAATACAGGGTTGGTAGGAATTATTACCATTAGGCAAAACACAATGAGAAGACAGAGAAAAGATCTTCATTGCACTTCCTGTTCAACAACGTTCCTCAAGGGCATTCTTGCCTTCTTTCAGCAAGTGTTTACTGAGTGACTGCTATAAGCCAGGCACTAAACACTTGGTACAGAAATTAACCAGAGGGAAAAAAAAGAAATTAACCAGACAAAAATTCCTGGCTCTAGTGAGCCTACAATTTAATGAGAGGGAATGATAACAAACATAATAAATAAATCAATTATGGAGGGGCAGTAACAGAAAGGACAGGGAGGGGTGGTATAAGAGTCAATTTAAAATGGGGATCCAGGAAGGTCTCAATGAAAAGGTACACTTGGGGAGTCTTGAAAAACGCAGTACAGGAGGGATGTGGCTGTCTCAAGGCAACATTCCAAGCAGAGGAAACATCAAGTAAAGACCCTAAGGTAGATGAAGTCTAAAATGATCTTGGAAGGCCAAGAAAGCCAGTGGAAGTAATGAGGAAGAGGGACTGGGGGAGGTACAAAAGCCAGATCTAATGGGTAACAGAACCAGTTAGAAATAAAACTGCTCTTTGAAGAATCTGACCTGCTCCTAGGAAGAAAAATCAACAGCCTGTTAACAGAAAAATTTATTTTGTGCAAGATTAGCAGTAGAAGAGAGAAGGAAATGGCAACCCACTCCAGTGTTCTTGCCTGGAGAATCCCTGGGACAGGGGAGCCTGGTGGGCTGCCGTCTCTAGAGTCGCAGAGTCGGACACGACTGAAGTGACTTAGCAGCAGCAGCAGCAGAATGGAAGAGAGTATGACCACGGACTTACAAATCAGACAGAAACTGTAGCTTCACCACTACCAGATCAGTTTCCACAGTTGTGTAACAAATAATACAGGTGACCCTCACTTTGCACAGTAGTGCTGGTCTATAAAAATGATCACACAAACTGAAACAATGCAATATGATCTTAATTACCATGGGAAAAATCAAAATTGTCTTGTGATCTTCAAAATTTTCTCTGAAACAGTTAAAAGCTTACTATTCTTTGTACACACATACATACATACAGGGAAATTAAACTAAAATAGTACAACTAATATTTATTTAATACGTAGCTTAAAACATTATGAACACTGAGAACTAAAATGTTTCTTTGTATGAAAACTACTCAAAAGTAGTTTTTGAAAAATGATCACCTTTTTCAACATGATACAGAGTGAACATTTTTTCTCACTTCACAAACTATCCTATTTCTTTCTAGTCCGGATCACTTTCAAACATTTTATCCTTTGCACTTTCACAGTCATGAACTATCTCCAAGAGTCCCTTTAATGTGAAGGTTTTGATGACATCACTTCCTCTTGGAGATCACTGTATTTTTCATCACAACTACTTATCTCACTTAAGAGTTAGCCTTCACAAAGTTACTCTGAGTATCTAAACTTTCTTAAACAGCAGCACTGTCAACATTTCCTCAGGCAGCAAATTCCTTCTGTAACTTGGATTTATTACTCTTCCTTTCTTTGCTGCACTTTCATCTTTGCAAATTCCCTCTTTCAAGGCTCTCTTATAAAATGGCTCACGTGGGCTTATCACCGAGATACGAGGAAGCAATGTAACTACACACTGCATGAACTGAATAGTTGCAGTGACCAATCACTAACAGACCATGCAAGAAGGAACATGATTCATCAGTGATCTCGACGCACACCTTTTATTTATGTAATGATTTGTACACTTCACAGTCAGCAGCAAAGTCTATACTTTATGCAATCACTCAGCTAATACACTAATATCTGAACCATGTTATTGTAGGACTGTAATACTAAACTGTGGTAACAAACCTGTGCATACTGGATATATGCAAAGTGAGAACCGCCTCTATCAACTTCCCAGGCTTATGAAACCCAGTGTTTAGGCGAGGGGTTAGAGCAGTGCCTGCACTCCCATACTATCCTTTTTATCACTATTGGAATTAGTTACAGACAGATTGAGCAGGAAAGGATGCAAAATGACACTAAAGACACATATTAAAGAATGAAGATTCTAGATCAGGAACACACATAATCAGGACCACATGGAGTTCTTGTACCCTTGGATGAGAAGTGAAAACAGAGGCTTCCTGGCAGTATGAAGTTCAGCACTGCTAGAGAATGTGTTTTTCTCAGAGGCAGTAAATGAAGCTCTCCTAAAAAACTGAAGATGGAAATGGAAATGAGGGTCTGAGGAGAGTGGAAGAAACTCTGAAGCAGCTGCTATAGAAAATGAAAAAGGGAATTAACCTGAGGTAAATCAAAGAACTGTAGGAAGAACTAAAGGCCCAGAGTAAGCCAAACAGGATGAACTGAAAGTAGATTCTTAAAGCTACAGACCATCTAAATGAATCAAAACTATTATTAGCTTACATTCAAATGGACAAGTGTAAAGTCTTAAAATTTAACTTTACTTACTTAATTTCACTATAATAATCCCCCAATTTATTCCCAGCTCTAATCTCTTTTTGCACCGTAACCCCCTCTTTCCAACTTCTCATTCCAACCCAAGTTCCTCTTAAACAATTTCATGCCTCTACAGCTAGCATGATATTATTCCAAAATAGTATCAAGTCAGGTAACGTGTTAAGTGGAACTGAAAGGAAGGAGCAAAGTAAATTACATTCATATCCACTCTCATCTCTCTTAGCTCACAACCATAATGGCAAAACTTTAACTTCGTAGCTAAATATACGTTATTAGGAATGAAAATATACATGGGAAACATACTGTATGATAGAGTAAAACATACAAATTTTTTCTACTCACAAAACTAGGAACAAATATGAAATTATGCCTTTAGCTTTACAATAGGGGGCTCAAATTCCTGCTAAATGGTCATCTCTATAAAAGGAACATGACACTTTGAGACTGAACTGATGGTTAATAAGTTAAAAACAATAAAATGTAACTATCAATTAGTTTACAATGCAGACATGTAAAAGTTACCAAATGCACTTTCTGTACACAAAAAAGGCAAACTAGGAAACCGAGACAGACTGCTCACACAGTCAGCAGTAAAGGTTGAGAATATCAATGGGTCTTCTAGCCGTGACTCAATTGTCTATAGGGCCTACTACTTGGCATCTCATATTAGCCAAGATATAATGGACATGGAACTTAAAGAGAACGCACTACTACTGTTCCATCAACCATAAAAATAGATCTGTCAATAAGTCCATCCCCTGGCATTTTCCCCTAACTAAACTGGGGATAAAAGTTAAGCTCCTCTGGAGTTCAAAACAAGAACAAAGGGCAACTGTAAATAAAGTAAACTAAAAACCACAGTTCTATATTAGAACAGGCCAAGATAAAAGGCCTTCTGAAGCAAATAAATACCTTGAGTAAATTCCTTCCAAAGCAATCTTAACTTATAAAAAAATTATGGCCAAAGGACAGGCTAGAAAAGTTTGGGTGTATGAGAAATAGACACACACACAGACAGGAAAAGGAAAAAACACACAGAGAGAGAAGGCTTATTTTTTCTAACTTAAGCCTAGGAAACATGAGATATTATGAGAGATTATATTGCTCCTTTAAAACAAAAGATGTAGCTATGTTAGTGAATATACACTTCTCCCAGAACACTGTCTGGCATAGAGCAAACAAGATATTTGAACTGGGTCTGAATCCCAACTTGGCTATTTGGTGTGACCTCAGGTTGCTTCCCTGGTGGCTCAGAGGATAAAGCATCTGCCACAATGCGGGAGACTCGGGTTCGATCACTGAGTAGGGAAGATCCCCTGGAGAAGGCAATGGCACCCAACTCCAGTACTCTTGCCTGGAAAATCCCATGGACAGAGGAGCCTGATAGGCTATAGTCCATGGGGGTCACAAAGAGTCAGACACGACTGGGTGACTTCACTTCAGGTTGTTTCAGCTCTGTTTTCTGTACTGTAAAATCAGAATACTATCTCCCACCCCCACTGGGCTGTTTTGAAAATTAAATGAGGTAATAAATACAAAGCTCAACAATTATTTCTGTGCCCCTTCCACTTTCCCACCTACCCCTTCAATTCTTAAAACTATTCAGAACATTGTCATTGCTCTCACATCAATCATTTCTTAATTTTCAGAAATAAGGTCATGTTAGCAAGTTTCCTAAACGATGAAGGAAAAATTAACTTTTAATTTGTAGTGATGAAGCAGTAAAAGAGGTACCTCCTTCAATCTCCATAGTGCAAAAAGTGGCAAAAACTGATCCTTTTGTGATAACAGCTACAGGCAAAGGTATAGTTCCCTTTGCCGGGGGCTTTCCAGGTGATGCTAGTGGTAAAGAATCCACTTGCCAAAGCCGGAGATGTAAGAGATGCAGATTCAATCCTTGGGTTGGGAAGATCCCCTGGAGAAGGGCATGGCAATCCACTCCAGTATTCTTGCCTGGAGAACCCCATGGACAGAGGAGCCTGGTGGGCTACAGTCCGTGTGGTTGCACAGAGTTGGACATGACTGAACTGACTCAGCATGCATGCACAGCTGGGTATTTTAGCTTTTCCATCTGATTTTTAGAATTAAGAGAGGGAGAGACCTCAAGAGAGGGGTAAGGCAGGAATTAAGCCAATCTGAAGTTCCTCCAAGTTTGTAAAAATCTGTCATCTTCCTCATATATCCTATTTACAACTTCTCATCCCCAAAAGCCCATGCCATACCATAAGAATGGCTTCCAATCACAATGCCATAGCAGAGGATACCAAGTCCTCAGAAATTTAGCTATGGAAACATCTCAAGGAGACTCAAAAGATAAAGTTACATTTCTCTTGGAATAACATCCAAGGGGCTCCCTGGTGGCTCAGAGGTTAAAGTCTCTACCTAGAATGCGGGAGACCCTGATTCGATCCCTGGGTCAGGAGATCCCATTTTCTTCTGAAAATGGCACCCCACTCCAGTACTCTTGCCTGGAGAATCCCATGGACGGAGGAGCCTGGTAGGCTACAGTCCATGGGGTTGCAAAGAGTCAGACACGACTGAGCGACTTCACTTCACTAAACGTCCAAGGAGACTCAAAAGATAAAGTTACATTTCTCTGAAAAACATACTAAGGTTTGGATAAACTCTGGGAGTTGGTGATGGACAGGGAGGCCTGGCATGCTGCAGTCCATGGGGTTGCAAAGAGTTGGACAGGACCAAAAGACACAACTGAGCGACTTCACTTCACTAAACGTCCAAGGAGACTCAAAAGATAAAGTTACATTTCTCTGAAAAACAATACTAAGGTTTGGATAAACTCTGGGAGTTGGTGATGGACAGGGAGGCCTGGCATGCTGCAGTCCATGGGGTTGCAAAGAGTTGGACAGGACCAAGAGACTGAACTGAACTGAAGGATACTTCTAATATGTTCCTTGGCCAGAACTTTTACCACCTTTAGGTCCAGAAAAAAAAGAACTCTGCCAGCCCAGCAAAGGAACATGACCCACTTCAGGTATCTTTATTAATGAAAAAAAAAAAAGAATTTTTAAAAATTTCTATCTTAAATAGCAGATATACAAGAATCTGTATGCACAATAAGAACAGAAGTCACAACGTGTTTACATCATTAGGGTGGGATGGGGGAGGTGTGTCAACATACATGGACATACTAACACAGGCGGTTTACCATCAGGCTGTATAGCACGATGGGTGATCATTCTCTATTCTGTGTGGGTCTGCTTTTTGAACTTTCTAAAATGAATGTATTTTTAAAGAAGAGAGTCTTCAAATGATTTTAAAATGTAAAATATCCTTAATTCATGTTTGTGACACATAAAACTCAGGTTTTCCTAAAAAAGAGTAACTTAAAACACTCCAAAAAAGGCTATATGCAAAATTTCTTTTTTTTAGAAGTATAAAAAAATCCCATGGCTACTAGTGTCAGTGCAAAAAAGGAAAATTAGCATACATTATGAAATAAAAGCTTTGTAAAATCAGCTATCTTGAGAAGCTTATTCAAAATACGGAAAGGCAAGGAGTAAATAAAGAAGGGGCCCATTTGCAGCCTCAATCTCACTGTCATTATTTTTTGTTGAGTTGCTGCAGGGCAAGTTCAATTATTATACAGATCTTAATAGACATTTCTTAAACAGAACATTTTATAAAAGCGTATTTTATTAACTGCCAGATTCCAAAAAAAAGGTATTTTAAAACATCCACTCAAATATGCTTTTGAAGCCCAACAATACAGTTCAGTGTTAAAACAACAGAGGTGTCCAGGAGAAGAGTTTAAAGCCATTTATCACTTTAAGATGTTCCAATTATTTATTCATTTCATGACCATATGTGGAATTCTGAGTCCCCCTCTCTAGTCCCCCCACTAATTTCCTGGATGACTTGCTCAAGTCACTTTGATCTCTTTATTTCAAAATGATTTTAACTGGCTAAAATTTTTCATCCTCTCAGATATTTCATACTATCCTTGTTAACAATGGCAGGTTCAGTCTTTAAAACTGCCCTATTTGTCACATTCCTTTTAGATTTCTGAAAAGTGACTAAAACTCTGGTCATAACAATATTTAAAGAGGAATCTTTAGTTTTCCAGTTCAAAATAACCTCCTTAAATCATATTACTCCATAGAGGGTATTATTCAGCCATTAAAACTTATGTTATAGTAGAATACTTAAAGACACTGAAAGTTGTTCAGAATCCATTAAGCGAAAAAAGTAAAATTGAGCAAAACATAATTCTACCCATGTCAGTACATTCATCAAAGACATGGGTGTAGATATGGCTGATTCTTGTAGATGTTTGGCAGAAAACCACAAAATTCTATAAAGCAATTATCCTTCAATTTAAAAACTAACTAATTTAAGTGGCAAAAAAAAAATGCAACTTCCCTGGTGGTCTGGTGGCTAAGACTCTGCACTCCCAATGCATGGGGCCCAGGTTCGATCCCTGGTCAGGGAACTAGATCCCAGATACCACAACTAAGGCCAAATAATTTTTTTTTTTTAATGGAAAGGTCTAGATCAAAATATTAACCATTGACTTCATCTATGGGTAACAACAAAACTATAACTGATTTTTACTTCTTTTTTTGCTCTATCAAAAACATGTTAACTGCAGAATATTAACTTTTGCTAAAGGAATTTTTTAGTTCTACCCAGAGTATCGAGAGGAAGAGGAAAAAAAAAAGCAAGCAACCAACATCGCAGTTAAGTCTGTTACACACTGCCCTGTACTTAACAGATGAGCATTTAACCAGTAGAAAGCAAAAAAAATCCCAAAACCAACCCTAAATTTGAATACCTAGAACTTCCCTATCACAGGATTCCTAATTCTTGAAAGTTACCTTTTTATCACTTTAGTTCCACTGATAAACTTACTTTATACCAAATTTTCTAAATTTATCTGATTAAAGGATCTCACCAAAAATTGAGAACTGTTTTTATTTCTTTGTTATCATTCCACCAACTTTCTTCTTATAAAATAATAAATTGATAGGACCAAGTCTTCATAAAATTTGCCAACTTCAAGATAATCAAGGATTAGCACGCATTTTCCAACCTGTCCCAATCCCTTCCCCCAAGTCCTCAAAATTTTTAAATTCATTTTCCATGATCTGGTAACAGAGTAAGACATCTTCCATGCTCATCAATGAAGACAAACTGGCAGTATACTTGCAAAGAAAAACAGATTTTATAACATAGTACTTATGGGGAAGAACCAAATGGTGGAATGTATCTGGCATAATTCACACGCCCTATGACACTCAGATGAGCATGAATAAAACAGTTAATCCTCTTCGCCTTCACCTTTCCATTCATCAACGAGGGATATCTGGCAAAAACCACAGGGCCCTGGATGACATCTCCACAGTTATAGAAAAACTGACCATGATTCGAAGAATTTCTGACAGATGACATTTTTAATGGCATCTCTTAATTTTCCTGGGATGCCATTTTTAATCCACAAAACTGTTTATCTTTAGAAAAATTAACCCAGAATATTTAATATCATGTTATTTAAATATTATAACTGTACCTGAATCAGTTCAGGGAACACCTAGAAAAACTCTCAAACTACACCCTTCTCCATCCACTGTGGATAAGAAAAGGAGTTTTGAATTTCTATATTTTCTAGTAGACAGAATGGATTTTTTTCTTAAATTAAAATAGAGTACCACACATATTCATGTTCTCATTCTCCTTACTAATTCAAGTGTGCCCTGCTGCTATTCAAAAACACTCCAAAGAGAGGCACTTACTTCCTGATTACACATTCAATAAATGCATAACATGCATTTCAACTTGAAATCACTTTCTTAAGAAATTAACTAGTAGAAACCACATTTCTACATCATGGTTGAAGTCAGGCCAAAGTCAAAAATTCAGTATCTAACTTCCCCAGCTACATTGTACAAATATATTAAGGCAGGAATATTATCCACTGTATCTTAAAAGCATTATTATCCTGGTTCAGTTCAGTTCAGTTGCTCAGTTGTGTCCGACTCTTTGCGACCCCATGAATCGCAGCACACCAGGCCTCCCTGTCCATCACCAACTCCCGGAGTTCACTCAGACTCACGTCCATTGAGTCCGTGATGCCATCCAGCCATCTCATCCTCTGTCGTCCCCTTCTCCTCCTGCCCCCAATCTCTCCCACCATCAGAGTCTTTTCCAACGAGTCAACTCTTCACATGAGGTGGCCAAAGTACTGGAGTTTCAGCTTTAGCATCATTCCTTCCAAAGAAATCCCAGGGCCGATCTCCTTCAGAATGGACTGGTTGGATCTCCTTGCAGTCCAAGGGACTCTCAAGAGTCTTCTCCAACACCACAGTTCAAAAGCATCAATTCTTCAAGCTCAGCCTTCTTCACAGTCCAACTCTCACATCCATACATGACCACAGGAAAAACCATAGCCTTGACTAGATGGACCTTAGTCGGCAAAGTAACGTCTCTGCTTTTGAACATACTATCTAGGTTGGTCATAACTTTTCTTCCAAGGAGTAAGCGTCTTTTAATTTCATGGCTGCAGTCACCATCTGCAGTGATTTTGGAGCCCAGAAAAATAAAGTCTGACAACTGTTTCCCCATCTATTTCCCATGAAGTGATGGGACCGGATGCCATGATAGCTTAGATTTAATTAAATATGATAATTTTATTAACATACCCAATATCTATGTTTTATGAATCTGTGGATTCATTTCTTTGACTAATTATGGGAGCAGGAATATTCTGAGGCTTTATATTTCTTCCACTTTCTTCTTCAGCATCTTCTAGACATGGTATGGGCCTTCTTGTTCTATTCTTTGTTTCTTAAAATTTCCATCATTCTTACTTTTCTCTGCTACATTTGTGCATGATTTTTATTTCTTTAATGTTTCTTCCAGTTCACTGCCGCTAAGTCGCTTCAGTCATGTCCGACTCTGTGCGACCCCATAGACGGCAGCCCACCAGGCTCCCCTGTCCCTGGGATTGTCCAGGCAAGAACACTGGAGTGGGTTGCCATTTCCTTCTCCAATGCAGGAAAGTGAAAAGTGAAAGTGAAGTCGCTCAGAATCCTGGTTAGTACTATTATTTTTGTGAGTTTAACAAGTTTAAAAAAAGGGAGGAGCAATTTTAAAATGACAGGAAACATTAGAATTTAATAACTTCATTCTCCTTTCCTCAATCTCAAGATGGCTACACTGGAATCCAAGTCTCTGCAAAGTAGCACATGCTCACACAAGGGCAGTGATCCAGAAGTGGACAGCATCCCTGACACATCCCAAATGAAGGAAAATACAGCCTTCACCCTAAAGACTTACCATTTAAGTCAAACAGACAACTTTAAGACGTAAAACAACTGGATGACAACCAGTTAATGAATTTTTGGAATTTATATTTTGCTTTTCCTGCTCAAGTTAAATGAAGAGCAACAGAAGATGGATTAAATAGAGTGGAGGAACAGGGGTCAATAATGAACAAGTTTTAAATTAATCACAGTCCTCAGGAACATATGAAGGGTAGGAATTGGTAGCCCTTTAAACAAAAGATACAGCCATCATAGGATCACACAAAGAGGGACATCCAGAAAAATAAGCAGTGAAATCAGGATGAAAAATCTACTGAGATAGCAAGGGGAAAAGACAGGATAACAAATGAGAAGGCAGAACTTAAAGCAAGAGTATGAGAAAAATCAGCTGATTTCTTGTTAAGTTTAATGAAGAAAGTGATTACACTAATCTGGAAACCTAATTAACTTAAATTTAATCTTTTTCAAAATGTTAAATGTTTCTCTGCTATTGCTCTTCCATAGCATCATTAACGCTTTTTGAAGCCCGTACTCAATATTCCAGAGTAGGAATACTTGTCATTTTTCTCCTGTGAAAAATTAAAGAGCCCATGTATAAGATCCAGCCTGAATAAAACCACACTAACAGCACCAGACAAATTAAAATGCAGTCTCTCTCACACACCCACACAAAGCTCCTCGAAGCTATGTTTCAAGTCTTCACATTATGAACTTAGCAAGCCCAACTTCACTCTGTCTCCTGTCTACTTCTCAAATCCTACTCAAAACAGTCACTGACAGCTGCTTTGTCCTGATCACATCTGCCTTTTAACATCTATCTTGCAGGCTGCCTATATTAGATGTGGGTACATCAGTCTAAAGCTGTCAACATCTGCACTGGACAGGAGACCAATTTTCACCTCCTTCAATCTGACTCTAGTCAGTTGCCAGGGAGAAAATTATGCCTCCAGAGCCTGACAGCTTGTGCTCAATATTCTTTTGTCGGGGATAAAATACATCATTATTTTCCCTAAAACTGCCTTGCCAAGATTTACAATAAAATAAATACACACACACACAAACATATACAATCACACACATATACCTGTGGGTGCACACACATTTCTCCATATGTATATACCATTTTCTCCCTTTATACAAATCATTCACACACAAAACAAGGAAGGGCTCTCTGTCCTCAATTTCACTGCAATTACTATGATAAATAAAAGAATGTCTCTTAATATCAATTTAAAACCCTCACTGCCTATCCATTCTTTATGACAATGTCCTTAAAAGACAGTTTTATCAAGTAATTCTGTACTTTCAAGATTTAAAAAAGCTAAGAAGACACTTGTGCAACAAGTCCAAGCCACCAATGAACTGTAACTGCTAAGATCACAAGAAGCTGGTAAACTCAACAGCTTTAACTATTGTTTTAGAAGACCAATAAACATTGCTTTCTTGCTCTAAGTGACAAGACACTTTCTACAGAAAAGACAGTTCCTGTAACAACTGCAATTAAGTACTGAACAACACTGACTGTTCTCATAAGCTAAAGTCCTTCTTCTACTCAAGGATAATGGGCTTGCATCATAATCAAAGTTTACCTGAAAAGGAATTATAATCCCAAAACCAGAACTGGAAAAGTCTCCAAGAAAATCTTAACACAAATACTGCCTGACATAAACAGACATGAAAGGTGGAAAACTATAAGCCAAACATTAAAATATTTGCTTTCTGAACAAAGACATTTAGTAAAAAATTACTTATTTTCACCTTCTATCCATTTAGAGAGAAGGGGTATGTAGGTGTTACTATTAAATGTTTTTCCAATATTAGAGAAAATTTCAAATATTGGAGAGGATTATTACAGTGAATTATCTAGATATTTTCATGTTGTTCACCATGTGAATGAGAGGTGACTAGGTGTAGTTAGTAGCAAGGCAATCATGGAACAAAAATCAAATAGTCTGCGAGGCAGTAAAAACCATGGATTTAGCTGCAGTCTTTGCTCTATTCAACAGAACTCAACCACCTTTTCAAGGACTACCATAAATCAGGTCCCACCATTAAAGTCACTACAGACAGACACAATCATGTCTTGATTCTCAACTCCAAGTTAATGCTACCATTACCTCTGCATACCAACAGACTAGTGATGAGAAACCTAGAAGATTAGCATCTCTGGGCCAATAAGCCAAGTCTCAATTTTTGAAAACCTGGCAGAATTCAAATCAATAAGAAAAATAACAAGGATTCAACAAATCTGAAAAAAAGGAGCACTACTATTTATAAATACTTATCACTGCCCTAGAGACTCTCACAAGCACCATGTTTCAGATACATTCATAAACACAAAGAAATGGTCAACTTCAGTTACTGCAAACAATGCAAGTTTTTAAAAAGAAAGTACCATTTTACACCTCTGAATATAGCAAAAAATATTAATGGACTATCCATTACTTTTCAAGAAGGATAATTTGCTTTCATTAAACATCATATTATTATTATTATACTCTGTGTTCCTTTGGAGAACGGGGACCACCCACATTCCTTGTGTCCTGACACTCCTTTGGCAGTAGGAAGTGTTTCAGTGCTAAGAATGACCAAAGCAAAGCTAACCAATCCCCTCCATGACTAAGATATAAACACTAAGAAAACTTTTATCTGCTGGGATGAAAAAAACTAGTATGACCACTTCCAACTAGAGGTGGGCATCTTATCCAATATGTATATATGGAAATAGAGGTAAACACAAGGAGACAAATGATGAAGAAAGTCATGCACCTTTCAGTCAGTCACACCTGGCTATGCTTGAACTCTGGATCTACTCCTGGAATTGCCAAACTAAAACTCGTAAGAATTTCCCAGGTGGCTCAGTGGTAAAGAATCCACCTGCCAAGTAGGAGACACAGGTTCAATCCCTGGGTCAGAAGATCCCCTGGAGAAGGAAATGGCAACCCACTCCAGTATTCTTGCCTGGGAAACTGCATGGACAGAGGAGCCGAGAGGGCTACAGTCCATGGTGTCGCAGAGTCAGACACAAGTTAGCAACTCAACAACAACAAAGACTTCAAAAGTCTCTTTTTGTTTAAACAAGTTTGAGTTGAGTTTCTCTATCTTGTAATGTGTGAGGTTATGTGAATATTAAGCAAGATAAACAAATATAACCCTATATGTGCTGTGCTAAGTTGCTTCAGTTGAGTCTGACTCTTTGTGACCCTATGAACTGTAGCCCACCAGGCTCCTCTGTCTATGGGATTCAAGAATACTGGAGTGGGTTGCCATGGCCTCCTCCAGGGGATCTTTCCGACCCAGGGATTGAACCTGTGTCTCTTACGTCTCCTGCATTGGTAGGGGCATTCTTTACCACTAGCGCCACCTGGAAGCCCTACTAGAGAACAATTTAGAACATTTTGAAGTCCTAAAATCTAAGTCCCTGAGGAAACTTTCTGAATGGTAGGTAGATGACTATATGTATATTGGAAACTCCTCCAAACTGTACACCAATATGTATACTTTGCTATATATATACTGTAAATATATACTCTTCAGTTCAGTTCAGTTGCTCAGTCGCGTCTGACTCTTTGCAGTCCGACTCCATGGACTGCAGCACGCCAGGCTTCCCTGTCCATCACCAACTCCCGGAACCTACTCAAACTCATGTCCATTGAGTCGGTGATGCCATGCAACCATCTCATCCTCTCTTGTCCCCTTCTCCTCCTGCCCTCAATCTTTCCCAGCATCAGGGTCTTTTCAAATGAGTCAGCTCTTTGCATCAGGTGGCCCAAGTATTGGAGCTTCAGCACAGTCCTTACAATGAATATTGAGGACTGGTTTCCTTTAGGATGGACTGGTCGGATCTTCTTGCTGTCAAAGGGACTCTCAAGAGTCCTCTCCAACAGTTCAAAAGCATCAATTCTTCGGCGCTCCATTTTCTTCATAGTCTTTGATTTATATACTCAATGTTTTTTTTTAAAAGATCTGTGCTCCTATATTCCTACTCCAGGAAATGTATTTAAAGATATACATTTTTTAAAGGGAAAACATTATATGTATAGTGTTCACTTATAACAGCACTTTTATATCAAAAACATAAAAATAACTAAGTCCAATAATAGGGAAATAATACAAAAGAAAGCATATAGTTTTAAAGATTATAAATACCAAGGTTACAGTAAATCATAAAAATAATGCCTGTAATTACTTTAAAATTTTTTAAAGAAAACAATAAAATAGTATAAACTAGAAATAAAATGCATATATGTAGCCAAGGAATTAAAAAGAAACAGAAAACTAAATAAAGACTATAATAACCCCCCAAAATGTAAATCTAATAAAATATAGAGGATGTATGTATTGTTTATATACATGCTGCTAAACACCAATGAAAGAAATTTTAAAAAGATCTAAATAGATGAAAATGTACTTTGTTCATAAAAGACTCAACAGGGTAAAAATGTTGACTCTCCTCAAAGTTAAATGTAATCCCTATCAAAATCCCAGATTTTCTATAGACGAGATTATCTAACATTTACGTGGAAAAGAAAAAAAAAAAAAAAAGCTAAAACAATTTAGAAAAAGAATAAAGAGGTAGAAATCATTCAACCAAATTTTGAGACTCATAACTACAGCAATAAAGACTGTGAGCAGTGGCTGAGGGATAGACACATAGATAATAGAACTGAATAGAGAACCCAGAAATAATCCCACACAAGTACAGCTTGACTGATTTTTTTTCCCCAGCTGACTGATTTCTAACAGGGTGCAAAAGCAACTCAATGAAATAGTCTTTTCAACAAATGCTACTGGAACAACTAGATGTTCACAAGGAAAAAAGAACTCAACCTAAACCTCACATGCTATCCAAAAATAATCCAAAATGACCCCAAGAGTTAAAACTAAAACATAGAATTTCTAAAAGAAAATAGGAGAAAATCTTCATGAGCTAAATAAAGCTTGTGAAAGAATTCGTAGACATGACACCGAAAGCATGATCCATACATTGGGAGAGAGGAATCAATAAATTGGACTTCACCAAAATTAAAAACTTAGTATGCTATTTAAAACTTAGATCTATTAAGAGGGTGAAAAGACAGGTTACATCCACATTAGGGAGTACTCACAGTATACGTGCTTGTAATTAAAAAGCTACAAACTATTGATACACCAATTGGAGGGCTCTCAAGGGTAGCATGTTGGGGGGGAGGGCGC
>SJXQ01002619.1:37371-113255 GCA_006408695.1 Aepyceros melampus
GGTGTGGGTGGGTTGGGTGGGTGTGTGTGTGTGTGAGTGAGTCAGGTTACATCCACATCACGGAGTACTCACAGTATACTTGCCTGTAATTAAAAAGCTACAAACTATTGATACACCAATTGGAGGGCTCTCAAGGGCAGCATGTTGGAGGGGGGGCTTGGTGTGTGTATGTGTGTTGGGGGGGTAGGGGAGTGAGGAAAGCCAATCTCAAAAGATCATACGTTGTATGATTCCATTTACACAATATTCTTAAATGACAGAATTAGAGATGGAGACAGATTAGATGCCAAGAGTGCGGGATGATGGGGAATGTAAGCAACATGGGTATTAACAGGTATCAAAAGGGAGAGCTTTGTGGTGATGGAATAGTTGTGTATCTTGTTTGCAGAGGTGGTTGTACAAATCTTCACAGGTTAAAACCAGAGAATTGCTGTGCCAGTGTCAATTTCCTGCTGCTGATATAGTACTATACTTCCATAAAAAGTAACCATTGAGGGTAAATGGTATACTGGGTAAATGGTATACTGGACTACTCTATACTATATGTGCAACTCCCTGTTAATCAAAATTAAAAGTTAAAAAAAACATGTTACTTTTTATTATATACCCTAAGTGATTAATGTCTGAGGAAGGTATTTTAATTTTTCACATACCAGGTCCCTCAGCTTTATCTATAGAGAGCAGCCATTTATACCGGCCAAGCTGGCAGTAAAGCTGCATGCATGTGTGCGTGTATGCTTGATTGCTAAGTCATGTCCAATTCTTGGCAACCGCATGACTGCATGACAACCGGCCAATTCTCCCTTCCATGATCTGCTGCAGCAGTCCCTTCCTTAACAGCACTATCTCACCTCCTCCCACCCCAATGGTTTCCTGACTTGTTAGTCCAGCCTCCAGGCTCTCCCTCAACCCTTTTAAGGCTTCCTGTACACACCTGAGAAACTAATCTTCCCTAAACATCACTTCTTTTCATATTCCATGTTATCCAGATGGTAAACTTAAAACAGGAACAAAGTTAAGGAACATATTTCAGTTTAATTTAAGAAGAAAAAGGCGTTAAAAATAAACACAAAGCCATTTGGAAAAAGCTGCTTCCAGAGGTGCAAGTCCTGTGTCACTAGATATATTTAAGTATATGTGTATCTGAACCTGGGAGACCTATTCCAGCCACAGAACTCTCTAACTTGGTATCATTTCCCTGATAATGCTCCCTTCTTCACTTGGCATTCCAAGCCACCCTCTAAAATCCAGCTCCAAGCTCTTTTGTATCCACCCTCTCCTCCCAGCACTCCTCTCCAGTCAGAGTCTTCACTGCTCCCCATGCACATCTTGCTTTGTCTGCTGCTTTTCTTACTTGAATGACTTTTTCTCCCTCCCTTCTTTTACCTTTCAAGATCCAGTACACCTTCAGGAAGCTTTTCTAATCCCAAGTGGACCTTCCAATTCCATTCTTTGCATGCTACTCATGCTATTTATGTCCGTATGTCCTGATTATAAGCTCTGAGACCAAAAAAAAAAAAAAAAAACAGTAAAAACAGTCTGTCTGCTAGAAGACAGTCTCTCTCTCCTTTTTTAATATTATTTTGGCCACTCTGCACTACCTGCTCAGTCCTAGTTTCTTGACCAGGAATCAAATCCAGGCCCCCTACAGTGGAAGCAGAGAGTCCCAACCAATGAACCTCCAGAGAATTCCCCAAAACAGTCTCTCTTCAAGAGAGACGGCACATGGGCATCCAGCCCTTTCCCCACTCTGGCCTAACACAAGCTTCTCCCCAGGAAATCCACTGTTGTGAACCTGCAGCTCACCAATCATCTAGCCCTTTGCTGAGAAGAGTATCTTTAGAAGCCGTGTAAGAATACGAGAATACATAAAAGTGCACCTGAGACTCTCGGGACCCTCTCCCTCATTCACCCAGAAATGCCCACGAGCTGTAGGGAGGAAGTTACTGATGCAGCAGCAAGTCTCTGTTCTTGGCCTTTGAGATCTACTGTAAATTGTAGCTAATGGATTACAAAACATTGTTCTAGAAGAAACCATTCCTCACACTTAACTTCCTATTTATTACTATCATCACTGGTCCTCCTTTTTAAATGTCTCCCCCCTTTTCAAACAAGTGTTAATTAGGCTTTCCCATCTCTGCCTCTTGGATGTCCCCTAACCTTCTCATCAGAGCCCTATTCAAGTATTCATGAAATACTTTTAGATACTCTTTGCAACACACAGGTATTGTCAAAGTATGTATGTATAAGGAAAGGCTGCTAACGGGTATGAGATTTATTTTGGGAGTGGTGAAAATGTTCTGGAATTAAATAATGGTGAAGCTGCACAAGTCTGTGAATATACTAAAAACCACTCAATTATATACATTTTAAGACGGTGAATTTTATGCATTTTAAAATGGTAAATTTTATGTTAAGTGAATTATCTCTCTTTTATTTTTTTAAAGGTAAGATTCTCCACCAGTATCCCAGTACTTACATTTGGCACTGGGGCGAAAACATCTTAATTTTTAAGAAACATCTTTTCTCACATACTTCTTGGAGAACATAGTCAATTACGTTCCTCAAACATTTAAGTGCCTATCATAGACAGGCACCATGATAGCTGCCATAGAAAACAGTTGCCAGACCATCACAGAACCTATGCTGCTGGAGCCTAAGAGGGGAAGATAACTAGCTATTTAACTATCACTGTGCCAAGATCTAGGAAGAAAACATATAAAGGTTAAGAATAATCTAATCAGAATGGGAAATGTGACGGTGGGCAGGGTCCTCAAAAAACACATCCTAAGCGACACCTGTAAGCTTCAGCCCATATCAGGTAGTTAACAACTAATTTGGGCTGACAAGCAGTACAACAAAACCCCTGTTTCACAGGGGTTTGGAGGCCATGCAATTGGTAACTGGCTCCCATCCACCACAGGAGACTTACCTGGTCTTGAGGTAAAGCAACCCTGCATTTATGTATGTGTATGTTTTACCCACTGACAGTTTTATGATAAGGTTTTAGTGTCCTCACAAATGTTTGTGTTTATTATTCATGTAATCAGGGGCAAATACAAAAAGAAATTAAGTTATGCTGAAAAACTGCATACATTCAAGTCTCTGATTATTAATGATTGCACAGAAGAACACAGACAGGGCTTATACAAGCTCAAAAGATATAGAAGGTTCAAATTTTGGCTCAAAAGCATTTTAAATAAGAACCTAAATCAACTATTTATTTGAAGACAGTAAGCTCACATCTTTAACCCTAGATAAGAGGTTAGCTAACTATGGCCTGTGGGTCAAATCTGGCCAATCCACCATTTTCATAAATAAGTTTTACTGGAATAAAGCCATGCCCATTTGTTTTTACACTGAATAGCTGCTTTCCCAACACAACTGCTGAACTCAATAGTGTTAAGAGAAACCTTATCGCCAATAAGGTCTAAAATCCTTACTACTTGGCCAACTTGTACTGGATGAAATTAGCCCACACTGATTCAGAACAAAAGGATCTTGTTATACATCCTTTAGGAATTAAAGGATGTTCCAATGGATAAGCAACAGACTTGAAATGCAAAGAACTCTACTTCATTAGTCAATCCATTATGGAGTTCTTGATAAATCGTAATTACTCTACATTTTATATACCAGTAAAATTCAGAGCAGTTAGGTCAGAGTTTTCCATAAATGCTCAGGACTGCTGAAAGGAGGCCTGGGAAAGGTTTCTGTATTAATTATATATTCCTGCCCAATAAATTACCCCCAAGTAAGTATCTTAAATATTTATTATCTCCTCAAGTTTTCTGTGGGTCAGGAATTCAGGGTTGGCTGGGGCTGCCATCATCTGAAACTTAACTGTAGTTGGATGATCTTCCAAGATGGCCTGGTTACATGCTTGGTAAACTGGTACAATGGAGAAGGCAATGGCACCCTACTCCAGTACTCTTGCCTGGAAAATCCCATGGACGGAGGAGCCTGGTGGGCTGCAGTCCACGGGGTTGCCAAGAGTAGGACACGACTGAGCGACTTCATTTTCACTTTTCACTTTCATGCATTGGAGCAGGAAATGGCAACCCACTCCAGTGTTCTTGCCTGGAGAACCCAAGGACGGAGGAGTCTGGTGGGCTGCCGTCTATGGGGTCGCACAGAGTCGGACATGACTGAAGTGACTTAGCAGCAAACTGGTACAAGAGACATCAGTTCCTCTCCACAAGAAAGACCTCCTCATAACCTAGCCAGCTTCCCCCGAGTCAATAATCCATGAGAAAGAGAGAGGAAAACACAACATTCTCCTTGTGACTTTGCTTTAAAACATAACATTCTCCTTATGACTTTGCTTAAGACAGTCTAACTTCCACACCACATTCTATTCTTTACAGAACTAAGTAAGAGTCTCTAAGTACAACACATATTCAAGAAAATCAAAGTTAGGCATTTTTAAAGGAAAAGGTGTTAAAGAATCTTCAAATATATTAACATCACTGCAGGGTTTCAAATGATGAGTAAATAGCTTCAACAACATAACCTACAAGGTTTGGTTTACTCAAGAATCTGTGCTTAATCATTATCATACCATATATTTTGTTCTATTTGTCATAGGAGAGAGACTGTATCACTATTTGTTAACATTCACCAAAGAAAAAAGTAAGTCAACAGAAGAAAGGCAAAGCACTCCAGTTTTTCACATCTGACACAGTAACAGCGATGGGAGGCAGTTATACGTTTGCTTTAGTTTTAGTTCTTTCTGTTTTATTTTCCTACAAGGAGAAGGAAAATTAAGGAGACCAGATCATGAACAGATCAAAAATAATTGCAAAGCTGTACCGGAACAGATAAGCATTTATGATTCAGTGCCACATAAAAAATTTCCTCAGATACAAACAAAAATAACAGAAACTGAAATTTAGATGTGCATTCACAATTGGGAGGGGCGGGGCTGTGCTTGGAAGCTTGCATTATATTACAATTGCTACAGATGTGTATCAGAGTAACTTCTGGAACAAGGAACATATATAGTAGGGGGAAAAAGTTACTTGTTACAATTCAACTTATTTTGAAAATAAATGTCTCTGTAGACCCATAAACACTTGACCAAATTCACCTGTTAACACTGTGAGTTTCATACGGGAAGCAAGAAGACCAAGGAAGCAAAACTTTCTCACAGAGGGTGGAGAAATAACAGTCATCCTGATTTCCTCAACAAAAAGCTCAAAAATGATCCTGAATCAGACCATTAAATCACTTTAAATTCATTCAAAATTCACTCTGCCAGGTTGAACAGTATCTCTCCAAAACTTAGGTCCTCCCAGAATCTGTGAATGTGGCCTTATTTAGATACAGGGTCCTTGTAGATATAACCAAATTAAGATGAGGTCATCCTGGATTAGAGTGGACCCCAATTCAATGACTAACATCCTCATAAGAGGGAACTTGGCAACACAAATACATGTGACAAAAATAAGCCAGATACTGGAGGGACCTGTCTACCTGTCAAGGAACACCAAGGATTGCCAGCAACAAGCAGAAGCTAGTAAAGAATATGGAATGGTCTTCATCTAAGGCCCCAAGAAAGAATGAATCCTGCTGACACCTTGATTTCAAATATCTAGCCTCCAGAATGCCAAAAAAATAAAATTCTATTGTTCTAAGTTACTGAGTTAGTAGTCATTTACTATGGTAGCCAGAGAAAACTAACACATCCACTCAGCTACAATTATGGAACTTAAGTAATCTCACCATTTTCAGTATTAGAAAT
Organism: Aepyceros melampus; assembly: GCA_006408695.1. Lineage (NCBI taxonomy): Eukaryota > Metazoa > Chordata > Mammalia > Artiodactyla > Bovidae > Aepyceros > Aepyceros melampus. Next base: position 43,115 of record SJXQ01002619.1, read on the forward strand.
ATTTATTCACAAACTCAGAACAATAGGAGATAGCATCTCCATTTAATGCCTTGCCCTTTTTGGGTACTGTCACAGGGATGAATTTGACTTAAGACTCCAGTGGACTATGTATAATGCTGTCAGCCAGAGGGCCACTGAGGCTCTCCCAAAGACCAGTAGAGCTCATGCACAGAGCATGGGAGTCAGTTCCCCTGAGCTGATAGCCAACAGCCCTAAAAAAAAAAAAAAAAAAAAACAAACCACAACCTATGTTTTTGTTGAAGTCTTCCTGCTGGACCAGAAGTTTAACAAAAAACTACAGGTCAAGAAGTTATTCTTTGAGATTTAAAGTCCTCTTATCTACATAAGCAAAAATAACCTACTATATAGCACAGGGAGCTCTGTTCAATTTCCGTAATAACCTAAATGGAAAAAGAATATGAAAGAGAATAAAAAAAAATAGATACATGTATAACTGAATCACTTTGCTGCACACATGAAACTAACATTGTTAATCAACTATACTCCAATATAAAATAAATTTTTTAAGAAAATAAAGTCCTCTTATCATGATTATTACATCATAATGATGGCAGTTTTTCTAACAGTAACCACTGCTAAGCTGTGGGTTACCATTTCACTTCTTCTGAGGTTCCCAAAACATGTTTCCTTTAAGCTCACATTTAAATTATTTTAAACTCAAAAGCAAAAATAACCTACTATATAGCACAGGGAGCTCTGTTCAATATTCCGTAATAACCTAAATGGAAAAAGAATATGAAAGAGAATAAAAAAAAATAGATACATGTATAACTGAATCACTTTGCTGCACACATGAAACTAACATTGTTAATCAACTATACTCCAATATAAAATAAATTTTTTAAGAAAATAAAGTCCTCTTATCATGATTATTACATCATAATGATGGCAGTTTTTCTAACAGTAACCACTGCTAAGCTGTGGGTTACCATTTCACTTCTTCTGAGGTTCCCAAAACATGTTTCCTTTAAGCTCACATTTAAATTATTTTAAACTCAAGCCAGTGCAAATATGCATGGCTGATTTAACCTATCAGTCTGACACAAAGAGACACTGTCTAGGTTATTTTCAGAATTGCTAAACATTTTTCTATTTTATCACCCCTGTATCTTTAGCACAAATTAACATATATTACACAGGATAAAAGATAAACTTCTGCCCCATGTATTTCCCATCAAATTGTGTTACAACATTCCTACAACTATGACATAGAACATTGAAGAGAACTGGATTCAGATTCTCCAAAAAAGATGTTCGTTAATCACTCCTGCTTAAAGCTTAAGCCAGTACAACTTAATACATTTCCAATAAGTGAATATTTGTAGTTACTTGAGCAACTGGCAATATATAAGAATGAAAATACTGACCACAAAGTCACCTTCAAGGATTATTTTTCTAGAAAAGCCTGGCCCTCTCCATACGAAAAGTGGTATTGACCTACCTTGTTTTCGAACATCTTCTACAGCAGCCACAAGCTCCTCCTTGAGAAATTGACTCTCCTTTGCAATTTTATCCCCCTTCTCCAAGAAATTCTCAGTTGCTTGTTCAACAGATGCAGCCAAAACATGGGCCTTCTTAGAACGACCTCTCTTCTTATTAGAGGGCCCTTGCTATTGGTGTTTACCAAGGTTGTAACCTAAAAGTTTCAATTTTGAAAATTAAACTGTAGCCAACTAAAATTAAAAGGAAAAAAAAAAAAACTAAGAGTAACATCTTTACAGATAGCAAGAATAAATTATTGATAGTAAAATGAAACATCACATTTATGAGAGTCTAACAAGTATTAACAAATAAAACTCTCTCCATATTTTAAAATATTCAGCAATGATACATATTTAGTTTCCAAAATAATTTAGCTATCTCAATATGTAAGTTAAGAAATATAATGAATATTTTAATTTCTCAAACGTGATCATTAGGCTTTTAAGCTTCATTTTACAGATTAAAAACTAACAACAAATTACATGTCTCTATTATGTCATCAAGAAGTTTAGAAAGAGGTTAACAATGAATTTTGGAGCCCAAGAAAATTATTTATAATTTAAAAATATTTATTTTCTATTTATATTTAAAATATCTTCATTTATATTTAAAATATTTATTTTCTTGAGCTTCAAAATCACTGCAGATGGCGACTGCAACCATGCCACTACATCTCATTTTCCTGCTCGAGTACAATGTCTGTTTCCCTCACACTCACACACAGACACATACGTGTGCCACAAAGCTACATGTGCACAGCAAGTTGCTAACAGTTTAATGAAATGTCATCACACTGTGATATTCGTATTTGTAACACAACATACCAAACCTACGCTCTCAAATTAAATGACCTTCTAACTGATCCCGGACAACAAAAGGTGTATTAAGCAGGGTAAACAGACTTAATAGCCAAAGTTCCATATCCTATCTTTCTTAGAAATACTTTTAAGTACTAAGTGGTATGCACTGCACACTATGAGTCCTTATTACTGCCAATCAAGACTGAAGAAAATGGCATCAAATATATTTCTAAAAGGCTAAATGAATCCATACATAAATATTTAATTATTAGTGGAGCCAAACTGTCTCATTACTATCAGCCTAAACTCAACCACTCAAATTAAGGCTTTGGACTAAACAACTTGCCCTGTGTTTATTACCCAGGCCTACAATTATGGAACCATATTNAATTGTACTTTAATATGCCCTACAGATGGTTGAGGCAGCAAAAGTTTCAATGCTGCTCCAGAAAAATTTAGCACAAGCTAAAGTTCATCATCATATTGTCCCTTATATTAGAAAAAATACCATAAAAATGTTGAATTTGGGCTTACTTTTTTAACTAGATATGGACATTTAAGGATAAAATAAAGCATTTATTTTAAAACAACAACAACGAAAGAAACCCTTTTCCTTTAAATGAAATTTTACTGACCTGAGAGCACTCAGATCAATGAGAGAATACAATTCGCTAGTGACTTTGTAAGTAATGATGGCTTGATCACCAAAGAACTAGAAAGAACACTGGAAGGTTGAGTGACTGCCACAAGGGTCCCCAAACTTGAGGATCTAATGCATGACAGAGGCAGAGCTGATGTAATAATAGAAATAAAGTACACAATAAATATAAATGTGTTCAACTCATCCCCAAACCACCTCCCCCTCAACCCTTAGTTCAGTTCAGTCGCTCAGTTATGTCTAACTTTTTGTAACCCCATGTACCACAGCATGCCACGCCTCCCTGTCCATCACCATCTCCCAGAGTCTAGTCAAACTCATCTCCATTGAGTTGGTGATGCCATCTATCTATCTCTTCCTCTGTCATCCCCTTGTCCTGACTTCAATCTTTCCCAGCATCAGGGTCTTTTCAAATGAGTCAGCTCTTTGCATCAGGTGGCCAAAGTATTGGAGTTTCAGCTTCAATATCAGTCCTTCCATTGAACACTCAGGATTGATCTCCTTTAGGATGGACTGTTCGGATCTCCTTGCAGTCCAAGGGACTCTCAAGAGTCTTCTCCAATACAACAGTGCAAAAGCATCAGTTCTTCAAGACTCAGCTTTCTTTATACTAGTGCAGGGAAAAAATTATCTTCCACAAAACAGGTCCCTGGTACCAGAAATGTTGGGTACCATTATATTAACAATATAGCATAAAACCCAAACTCCTCCAAATGGAACACACAGTTCCCACCACTACAAGAATCCAGTTTTGACTGGCCCAATGATAGACTGTTAGCCTAGAAGATTCTTGAGAGTCCTTTGGACTACAAGGAGATCCGACCAGTCTATCCTAAAGGAGATCAGTCCTGGGTGTTCATTGGAAGGACTGATATTGAAGCTGAAACTCCAATACTTTGGCCACCTGATGCAAAGAGCTGACTCATTTGAAAAGACCCTGATGCTGGGAAAGATTGAAGTACATTGAGTTGGTGATGTCATCTATCTATCTCTTCCTCTGTCATCCCCTTGTCCTGACTTCAATCTTTCCCAGCATCAGGGTCTTTTCAAATGAGTCAGCTCTTTGCATCAGGTGGCCAAAGTATTGGAGTTTCAGCTTCAATATCAGTCCTTCCATTGAACACTCAGGATTGATCTCCTTTAGGATGGACTGGTCGGATCTCCTTGCAGTCCAAGGGACTCTCAAGAGTCTTCTCCAATACAACAGTGCAAAAGCATCAGTTCTTCAAGACTCAGCTTTCTTTATACTAGTGCAGGGAAAAAATTATCTTCCACAAAACAGGTCCCTGGTACCAGAAATGTTGGGTACCATTATATTAACAATATAGCATAAAACCCAAACTCCTCCAAATGGAACACACAGTTCCCACCACTACAAGAATCCAGTTTTGACTGGCCCAATGATAGACTGTTAGCCTAGAAGACTCTTGAGAGTCCTTTGGACTACAAGGAGATCCGACCAGTCTATCCTAAAGGAAATCAGTCCTGGGTGTTCATTGGAAGGACTGATATTGAAGCTGAAACTCCAATACTTTAGCCACCTGGTGTGAAGAGCTGACTCATTTGAAAAGACCCTGATGCTGGGCAAGATTGAGGTAAGGAGGAGAAGGGGATGACAGGGGATGAGATGGTTGGATGGCATTACCAACTTAATGGACATGGGTTTTGGTAGACTCCAGCAGTTGGTGATGGATAGGGAGGCCTGGCATGCTGTGGTTCATGGGGTTGCAAAGAGTTGTATACGACTGAGCGACTGAACTGAACTGAACCTGATTTTTAGTAAGTCTAGGAAACTGCCTGAATTACCAGTTCTGAAACTGGCCTGAAACCAGACCTCCTAAAGTCTAGGGAATTAGTAATTCTCAAATTTAGCTAATAATCAGATATCTTTGTGGGAGTGTTTCTAAAATAAAGTTTCCCAGATTTCATTCCAGACCTAAAATCTGTAGCCCCAGGAACTCTGTGATGACCGGCTGGGTATTTTTAATATTTCTTGACCCCACCCCGGAATGGACTAAAATATTCCCCTGACCTTTCTAATTTTATTCAGCTGAAGGGTTAGGATAGCTTGTGTGGCTGTTGTTCCTCCCGATTTTTCTACAATTGCATGAGCTTTTTCTGTTTTCTGCAAGCCTAGTAGGTAAATCTATTTTTAGCATCTCATTTCTCCAACTATTCTGGTCTAAAACAACCTACTTACTTCAAAACTCTCAATCTGATACTATTACTTTGTAAACTGATACAAATCTACTAGCAGTGCCATTGGTTACATAGCACTATCTTTTTTTTCTGGCCCCTAGGGTAACATTTCTTATTCTATAAAAGAAATTAATCAGGTATATGTAAGAATTAGGAGAGTGGAAAGGTACCAAAGAATGCTTAATTTGTATCTAAAATTATTTACCTTTAAAATCTAATTTCTATTGAAGCTAACAGGTTATGTATATAATTTAATCATCTTTCCCATGATTGTGACTAAACTGAGATAGAAATTTTATACTAATGAGATTGTGCCAAAAATAAAAATTAAAAAAACCCTATAAGGAACTGGTACACTGGGCCACAGAAAGCTATACATACATAAGACTGTGTAAGTCATATGCTCATACCATCCAAAAAGAAAGGCTTAGTAGCAATATGTACACGTTTCGTTTTCTATTGAATGTGAAATGCAAATAGTAATAACAATTTGGCAAAGGAACTTTTCAACATTTCAGACACTATATCCCATCTTTTACGAAAAATATCTGTTCAACTGATTTTAGAGGTGGCTATTAAAATCCCCAAAGGCCCTGTGTACTTAGCAAGAAGATGAAATGATTTTTCTCTCTACTTTCCTTCTACCTCTGACTCCCAGTCACAAAGAACTATGTTCTGTAAGGAAAAAAAAAAAAAATGCCCTCTGCCAGCTATACTTGGGTTTAAAAGCAGGTTTAAGTACCTTGGAAAAGCCTTGGGGTAAAAACAATATTCCACGTAACACCAAGAGAAATGACACATACATGTGCAAAATTAGACAATATCCAAATGAAATGAATCATTCAATGAGTATTTCCTGCATATCTGATAGACATCTAGTTCTGGGTTTGCTATAAGCACAGAGAAGTATAAGACACAGTCCCTTCATTCAGGAAAGTATCATCTAGTTATGGAGACAAAAATTACTCATAACTAACAGCAAAAGAGTAAGACGACTCACCCAGCAAAATGAATCACAAGAGGTTGTGACAGAGGTCAAAGTACAAGAGGGCAGAGCAGGCAGAGGCTAGGGCAACTGGAGTCTCTTGGAATACTCCACAGCCCTGGGGGATTGTGGGTAGGCCTCTAAGAGTTGCAGCTCTGAACTGGCCTAATCAAGGGAAAGGCATTCCAGGTGGGAACAGTCATGAACAACCATAAAGAGGTGATAATGAGCAGGGAACCTGGCGAGCAGGAAACCTGGCAAGCTGGAATTCCAGCATTTAATTTCAGAGCAGAAGTTAAGTATTTAAGGCTATCACAAGGCTCATCTTAACCACAGTAGATATTTCAAGCTGTATTGCAAACTCAGTTTACTGCTTTGAGCCAAATGCTATTACAACATCTTACAAATTAACGTATGAATTATGATTTTTAAATGTTCTGAAGATGTCTTATTGCAGCAGCGTTATTTCCAAATAAGCTGAAAGACTTATTTTAAAACAAAGCAAAAAATAACTACAGTCTACCCTTAGTGCTTACAGGTTTTACACCTATCAGTTCAGATCACTGACACTTTGTGACCCCATGGACTATAGCACACCAGGCCTCCCTGTCCATCACCAACTCCCAGACTTTACTCAAACTCATGTCCATCTAGTCGGTGATATCCAACCATCTCATCCTCTGTCATCCCCTTCTCCTCCCACCTTCAGTCTTTCCCAGAATCAAGGTCTTTTCAAATGAGTCAGTTCTTCTCATCAGGTAGCCAAAATTTTGGAGTTTCTTTTTCCGCATGAGTCCTTTCAATGAATGTTCGGGAGTGATTTCCTTTAGGATGGACTGATTGGATCTCCTTGCAGTAAAAGGGATACTCAAGAGTCTTCTCAACACCACAATTGAAAAGCATCAATTCTTTGGCACTCAGCTTTCTTTATAGTCCATACATGGACTCTCACATCCATACATAACTACTGGAAAAACCATAGCCTTGACTAGACAGACCTTTGTTGGCAAAGTAATACCTCTGCTTTTCAATATGCTGTCTAGGTTGGTCATAACTTTCCTTCCAAGAATAAGTGTCTTTTAATTTCACGGCTGCTGTCACAATCTGCAGTGATTTTGGAGCCCCCCAAAAATGAAGTCTGACACTGTTTCCAGTTTCCCCATCTATTTCCCATTAAGTTATGGGACCAGATGCCATGATCTTAGTTTTCTGAATGTTGAGCTTTAAGCCAACTTTTTCACTCTCCTCTTTCACTTTCATCAAGAGGCTCTTTAGTTCTTCCTCACTTTCTGTCATAAGGGTGGTGTCATCTGCATATCTGAGGTTATTGATATTTTTTCCAGTGATCTTGATTCCAGCTTGTACTTCTTCCAGCCCAGCATTTCTCATGCTGTACTCTGCACAGAAGTTAAATAAGCAGAGTGACAATATGCAGCCTTGATGTACCCCTTTTCCTATTTGGAACCAGTCTGTTGTTCCATGTCCAGTTCTAACTGTTGCTTCCTGATCTGCATACAGCTTTCTCAAGAAGCAGATCAGGTGGTCTCGTATTCCCATGTCTTAAAGAATTTTTCACAGTTTGCTGTGATCCACACAGTCAAAAGCTTTGGCATAGTCAATAAAGCAGAAATAGATGTTTTTCTGGAACTCTCTCGCTTTTTTGATGATCCAATGGATGTTGACAATTTGATCTCTGGTTTCTCTGCCTTTTTAAAAACCAGCTAGAAATCTGGAAGTTCATAGTTCACATACTGTTGAAGCCTGGCTTGGAAAATTTTGAGCATTATTTTACTAGAGTGCTCAGCCAAACCTCAATGGAGAATTCTTGGGTACCGAGGGACTGTACTTCCTATTTTATGGAAGGACTTGAGCATATGCAAATTTTTTGTTTCTATTTGGGTCCTTAAACCAATCTCCAGTGAATATAATAGAATACTGTATTTTGACTTAAAGTTAAAATAATACAATGCTGGACATCTGATTTTTGTCAAGTGGAATAATTGTCTCTTTGTGGAATAATAGCCGTAGATACAAACATCCAAGATTGAGCTTAAATAAATGGGTTCAAGAAAATTACAGAGTATTAGGAAACATAAGGAATGAGTTAATAGGTAAACATAGAAGAAAAGAGATGTCTGGATTCCCAAAAAGTGAACTAAGGTAGATTAGCGAAAGGAGTCGAGCTGTATTTAGAAAGTCTCAAACCAGGAAGAAATACACACAGGTGAATATTATCTTACTCTCCTTAGAAGTGGACTAGAACTGAACTCTTGAAACTTGAATCACCTGGGGAATCTTGTTAAGAGGCAGATTTTGATTGATAAGGTCAGGGTGAACCCCGTGATGGGACAAGGATACTTTGTTTCCAGAATAGAAACAGATAAGCAGCATCAGCATCACCTGGAAACTTTATGGAAATCAAGATTTCCAGACCCCATACCAGTTTAAGCAATCAGAATCTGAATCCCAATATGATTATCAGACTTCTAAGTGATTCTTAAGCACATTCAAGTTTAAGAAGCACTGAAATCAAAGCTGGGCTATTTATTGATAAGTATCATGTTATTCCTGTTGGCCTGGAACCTTCTCAGTTTTAGCACTGAATGTCTAAGCACTGGAAATCCGTGAGCCTCAGACAAATTGAGACAAACTTGTTGGTCACCCTACCTATTTATTTCATAAGTAGTACTAGAGATTTCTCTGCATGCTGCAGTGTGTTAAAAGTCATGGCTATCATATACTGCAATTAACATATTGTTCCCTATCCTCTGCCAGCTGGATAATCTAGAGGAAATCACTTTCCGTCTCCAATTTTATTTATTTGTCTTGTATATAAACTTAAAATGATACCTAGTTTTAAGGATTGAGTGAGTTATAATGTAGCTGAGCAAGGTCTGCATACAAAAAGTTTTAAAATCTTCGGTATTAGTGAACCCTACCTATTTATTTCATAAGTAGTACTAGAGATTTCTCTGCATGCTGCAGTGTGTTAAAAGTCATGGCTATCATATACTGCAATTAACATATTGTTCCCTATCCTCTGCTAGCTGGATAATCTAGAAGAAATTCCGTCTCCAATTTTATTTATTTGTCTTGTATATAAACTTAAAATGATACCTAGTTTTAAGGATTGAGTGAGTTATAATGTAGCTGAGCAAGGTCTGCATACAAAAAGTTTTAAAATCTTCGGTATTAGTGAGAATTCTTACCATTAAATAAAGGACTGAAATCTCTGTGTTTTCCAGGCTATAAGCATAACTGACTGTGATTATGGAGTTAGGCTTTAAATCAAGATAGGAGGAAAAAAAAATGAGAAGAAAACAAAAAAGGGAGAAAGTATAAAGTGAGTGTGGTGGGAAGGATACACAGGGTAAAGTACTACTTGAGCAGCAGCTACTTAGTCTAGCAAAATTCTTTCCACTACAGGCTTGGAGATGTCTCATCTTTTTCCTTGAAATATTATATATTTCTGTTCTTGAGCTACAGTGGGAGAGTTGAGCAGTTGTGATGTCTGGCACAGCTGAAATTATTTACTGTCTGACCTTTCACAGAAAAAGAATCTATAGAATCTTAGCAAGAATTCCAAAAGACCCTACAGCATAGTCAGACTGAGCATAGGCTTGCCTGTATTTCTATTGTAGTACTGTGCTATGTTTACTGATCTGTCTTCTCCTAATGAACTGAATGCTTCTCAAGGGCAGGAATCATACCTTCTCCTCTGTGTCCAGAGCCTAACAAAGAATCTGACTCATAAGATCTGGTCTATAAATGCATGCTGAACTGAACTGAGCTACAAATTGAAGTTTATGTGTATTACACATTTTAGATATAGGGCAAGGTAGTGAACTGCAAAAATAATTTATACTTCTTTTAATAGGTACGATATCCTCTGGTGAAAGCTGACTTCTGTGCTAACAGCAAATTTGCTATTTTTATGTTTCTCAAATCTACCTATCTGGCACACCAATGAAAGGTAATTAAAACTGAGAAGTTCTCTATTTGAAGTGAGAAAGCATTCTTGCATCCTCTTGCAAAATTTAATAAAATCTATGAAGCAAAAGGTGATATGTAAAATAACAGTTTGCTTAATAATTTTAATATTGAAAAATGCCTCTATCCAAAGCTTGAACTGCCTTAGTTAACATGACACATACACTTTCAGGAGCTAATTAGTCAGTGGTACTCTAAGTACTTATCAGGAGCAATTCATAAGACTGACTTCCATATGTATTTATTATTCCATAAACAAGTCTTAGTCACAATTAAATTTCTTGCTATTTTGATAAGGTTGCCATACTCTTTTAATATCAGGGAATAATATGGCCAGTGGTACTAATTATGGAGAGTATTCTATGAATAACTGATGCACTTATTAGTAAGCATTACAAGAGATATGCTTTCTTCAGTAAATTGGAATACACAAAATTTAATACATTTCAAATAAATCTAATAACTGTCAAGGCCAAAACTCCTTACATAAAGCATGTACAGTATAAAAAGACAATTTTACAAATAAATCTTTTGAGAGAAAATTAAAAATATTTATCTTTTAAACACATAATTTTCTCCCTGCTAGCTACTGCCATTACCCTGCTTTGTAATTTTGATAAAGTAAGCTTAATTTTGGAAAACTTTTATACTGCCAGACCTGTAGATGGGAGAAAAATATATTAAATTTATCTCAAAAAGCTTGATAGAATACAGACTACATGTCTTCTTAGCTATATTATTTTGCTCAATCAAAGTAAAGAAAATAGGGAATGCACTCCCTAAGTGCTAGAAAACTAATAAGTTTTTCAGCAATTTTGTTTACACTTTTGTTTTTTAAAATATAATTGAATGTTTTGGCGGCTTACAATCATCATAAAGTTTACAATCTTTAAATTATTATTTATCAGGCATGATGAACTCTATAGATAGATTTTCTTGTAAAAGTTCTATAGGTTGATAAATTGTTTTACTTCTAATAGATGATTAGTCTTCATTGCAGCTAGCATAAACAGATGCAATTTGGCCATAGTACTACAGAGAGGGTTTTAGCACTGAACTATTTATTTAAGTAGATTAACATAGCTTTGGCCTGGAGTGGGAAGTGATTCTCAATTAAAAAAAAAAAAATTGTGCATTGTCAGACACAGGAAAAAAATCTAGCCAAGAATGAATCTCCCATGTGTTGAGCTATTGGTTTGATGGTGATGGTGAAGTCACTCAGTCGTATCCAACTCTTTGCAACCCCGTGGACTGTAGCCCACAAGCCCCCTCAGTCCATGGAATTTTCCAGGCAAGAGTACTGGAGTGGGTTGCCATTTCCTTCTCCAGAGGATCTTCCCAAACCAGGGATCGAACCTGGGTCTCCCGCACTGCAGGCAGACGCTTTAACCTCTGAGCCAACAGGGAAGCCGAGCTATTGGTTTACCTCTAGGTATTTCAGCAGACTTGAATCCAATATGTAGATTCTTCCCAGGATTCATATGAAAACTTGTAGGCTGAAAATGTTTAATAGTTATGTTGACTGGAATATGAAGTCAAAATGTATCACAGTTTGGTTTAAGAAGCTGTTGAATTGCATCTCTCTTTCTTTGCATTGATCGCTGAGGAAGGCTTTCTTATCTCTTCTTGCTATTCTTTGGAACTCTGCATTCAAATGGGAATGTCTTTCTTTTCCTCCTTTGCTTTTTCCTTGTCTTCTTTTCACAGCTATTTGTAAGGCCTCCCCAGACAGCCACTTTGCTTTTTTGCATTTCTTTTCCATGGGGATGGTCTTGATCCCTGTCTCCTGTACAGTGTCACAAACCTCCATCCATAGTTCATCAGGTACTCTGTCTATCAGATCTAGTCAAGGACAAAAATGCTTCTAACAAAAGCAGAAGATATTAAGAGGTGGCAAGAATACACAGAAGAACTGTACAAAAAAAGATCTTCACAACCCAGATAATCACGATGGTGTGATCACTCAACTAGAAACAGACATCCTAGAATGGGAAGTCAAGTGGGCCTTTGAAAGCAACACTACGAACAAAGCTAGGGAGGTGATGGAATTCCAGTTGAGCTATGTCAAATTCTGAAAGAGGATGCTGTGAAAGTGCTGTACTCAATAGGCCAGCAAATTTGGAAAACTCAGCAGTGGCCACAGGACTGCAAAAGGTCAGTTTTCGTCCGAATTCCAAAGAAAGGCAATGCCAAAGAATGCTCAAACTACCGCACAATTTCACTCATCTCACATGCTAGTAAAGTAATGCTCAAAATTCTCCAAGCCAGGCTTCAGCAATACATGAACCGTGAACTTCCTGATGTTCAAGCTGGTTTTAGAAAAGGCAGAGGAACCAGAGATCAAATTGCCAACATCCGCTGGATCACGGAAAAAGCAAGAGAGTTCCAGAAAAACATCTATTTCTGCTTTATTGACTATGCCAAAGCCTTTGACTGTGTGGATCACAATAAACTGTGGAAAATTCTGAAAGATATGGGAATACCAGACCACCTGACATGCCTCTTGAGAAACCTATATGCAGATGCAACAGTTAGAACTGGACATGGAACAACAGACTGGTTCCAAATAGGAAAAGGAATGTACCAAGGCTGCATATTGTCACTCTGCTTATTTAACTTACATGCAGAGTACAACATGAGAAACAATGAGCTGGATGAAGCAGAAGCTGGAATCAAGATTGCTGGGAGAAATATCAATAACTTCAGATATGCAGATGACACCACCCTTATGGCAGAAAGTGAAGAGGAACTAAAAAGCCTCTTGATGAAAGTGAATGAGGAAAGTGAAAAAGTTGGCTTAAAGCTAAACATTCAGAAAACTAAGATCATGGCATCTGGTCCAATCACTTCATGGAAAATAGATGGGGTAACATTAGAAGCAGTGTCAGACTTTATTTTTTGGGGCTCCAAAATCACTGTAGAAGGTGATTATAGTCATTAAATTAAAAGACGCTTATCCTTGAGAGGAAAGTTATGACCAACCTAGACAGCATATGAAAGAGAAGAAATATTACTTTGCCAATGAAAGTCCATCTAGTCAAGGCTATGGTTTTTCCAGTGGTCATGTATGACGTGAGAGTTGGACTGTGAAGAAAGCTGAGCGCTGAAGAATTGATGCTTTTGAACTGTGGTGCTGGAGAAGACTCTTGAGAGTCCCTTGGACTGCGAGGAGATCCAACCAGTCTATCCTAAAGGAGACTAGTTCTGGGTGTTCATTGGAAGGACTGATGCTGAGGCTGAAACTCCAATACTTTGGCCACTTTATACGATGGGTTGACTCATTGGAAAAGACCCTGATGCTGGGAGGGATTAGGGGCAGGAGGAGAAGGGGACAACAGGGGATGAGATGGCTGGATGGCATCATTGACTCAATGCGCATGAGTTAGGGTGAACTCTGGGAGTTAGTGATGGACAGGGAGGCCTGGCATGCTGTGATTCATGGGGTCGCAAAGAGTAGGACACGACTGAGTGACTGAACTGAACTGACTTGCACCAAAATTCAGTGATAGAGGGTAACTTTATTACAAATCAGGAAATCTAAATTCAGTCCCAAGATTCGCTCTCTGCAAGCCTAACTCACTAGCCTACCATGAGAAGTGCAGGTCTTTGAGTTTCCTCAGGTATAAAATGGGGCATTTTACTTAAAAGTTAAATAACAGCTAGCAAAGTATGTCTGCAGTTTGAATCCTACTAAATACATGACTTTTGTGTGTTTGGTGGCTTAGAGATGTGTTTTCCAATAAATATGCCCCAATATTTGGCTGCCTCCACTTCCTTATCTGTAAAATGGGATGATAATAAAGCATCATGTTGATGGTTGTCTGTGTCATGCCTAAAGATAATGCCTGATATATAGTTCAGTTCATTTCAGTCACTCAGTCATGTCTTGTCATGTCATGTCTTGTCATGTCATGTCTTGTAATGTCTTGACTAGACCATAGCCTTGACTAGATATATAGTTAGTGCTACATAAATGTTTGCTATTATTATTATTATAGAAAATAAAACAAGTAATTTTCAATACCAGATGCCTGTTTTCTTTTGCAGTCAATTAGAAATAAGAATAAAGGGAGTTTTCAGATAATACTAACTATACTGACTAGAATTCTAATGATGCCAGATTACCAAACATGAATATAGCCTTAATCCAAGGGAACATGATTAAACACAGTAGTTACTGAGGAGAAGAGATAAAGAGGTGACAGAGGATGAGGGTTGGATGGCATCATTGACTCAATGGACATGAGTATGAGCAAACTCTGAGAGATAGTGAAGGACTGGAAACTCTGGTGTGCTGCAGTCCATGGGATCATAAAGAGCTGGACATGACTGAGCACACATGTATGCATTACATAAAAAGTAATAAAAGCTATACCTTTCTATGTGTATTTATATACACATTTCTGATTAGAAATATTAGAATTTGTTGTTGTTGTTGTTATATCTCTTCTATTGTTTATCTTCTTTGATTTTTAGTTAACTCTTCCTCTCTGTTGTTTCTTACCCTTTTCTCAATTTAGCATTTTCTCTTGTTGCTATTTTTATATTCATTTACTCTTTCCTTTCAGAGGAGGCAATGGCACCCCACTCCAGTACTCTTGCCTGGAAAATCCCATGGACTGAGGAGCCTGGTAGACTGCAGTCCATGGGGTCGCTAAGAGTGGGACACGACTGATGACTTCACTTTTGCTTTTCACTTTCACTCATTGGAGAAGGAAATGGCTACCCACTTCAGTGTTCTTGCCTGGAGAATCCCAGAGAGAGAGGAGCCTAGTGGGCTGCCGTCTATGGGGTCGCACAGAGTCGGACATGACTGAAGCGACTTAGCAGCAGCAGCAGCAATCCTTTTCTTTAAGCATTAATTGTTTTTACCTGTCTGCCATTATTGCAGATAATTGCTTGGGGATACAAATGAAAATCAACAAATAAAACTGGGAACTCTCAATTATCAAGGCTTTTCTAGTTTTCAGTAAGATAGACATACAACCCAAGAGGAGGGAGCAAAGGTAGGCAGCTCTAGAAGCATTCAGTATACTGCAACCTTAATTCAGTGTGTTTTAAAAAAAGACAGGAACTATAGATAAATCAATCTACTTGATTAATGAAAGTAGTCAACAGAACTTGTTGTTGTTTAGTCACTAATTCAAGTCCAATTCTTTGGGACCCCATACTGCAGCACGCCAGGCTCCCCTGTCCTTCACTATATCCTGGAGTTTGCTCAATTCATGTCTGAGTCTGTGATGCTATTTAACCAACAGAACTTATACTGATTGTGTAAAATCATAATATACATATGATTTTCTTAAAATTCAGCATTTTTAAATTTAAAAAAAAAATTGATTGATGTATACTCTAGTGAGATGGGCAACTGAAACTTCAGTGCCCTGCCTTCCTTTCTTCTTCTCCTGACTCTCCTTGTTCCAAGACACAGAGTCAGTTGGAAGTGTCTCTACTTGATTTTTTTTTTAATATGTTACTATTAACTATATAATACTGTCTCATGTTTGGATTACTCAATGATCCAGATAGGGTTTGTTTTTAGATTTTGATGTAAATCACTACATCTCTATATTTTGACAAATTTTTTAAGTCACAGAATATGAGCAATTTAAAAGTCTAATATTTTTATTTTTTTAAAGGCTAATATTTTTAAAATTCCAATTGATTTGCAATGTAGCTGAATACAAGATATCTTAGTAGAAAATTCTATAACATGTTTTTATCTCATTTCTTAAGTGTAAGTTTTAAAAAGCTTGTGAACCATTCCATTACTCATTATCTGTTGTTTTCTGAGAAGTGTAATTGAGTTTAGAAAATTATGTGATGCAAGTATGATGTCTGAAAAACTTGCAATTCATTAACACAATAGAACCAAAAAGCTAACACAAACAACTTTCCCTAAGCAATTATATGCTTGTTCACTAGGAAAAAGGTTAACAGAAGTTTTCCTCTTTTGAGAGAAAAAAACTAAATTCTTTAAAGTTATAAGCTTGAATTGTATGCCATAATTTTTAATTTTCTTAAACTAATAAAATGAAGACATTTATTTATGGAATCAAGGAGATTATTTCCATTACCACATTGGAGAGAGAAATAATCTGACTGAGATTTTTACTTTTTAACCAAGTGGTTTATCTGTGTAAATCTATCTAAATGACTTACCTGGGAAATACTTAAAAGAAAATTATTCAGTTTCAGGTATCATGTTTTCTTATCACATTTTTTTTTGCCATTCTTTCTTTATTGTTTTTTTTTTTTTTTTCTTTCCTCCTCTGGCCTTTCTACCTGGTCCCTAAATTGCCAGAATCAGTAAATATTACAGGATGATGTAAACATTGTTTTCTAAACCCTGAAGCATAAATAGGCAAACAATCACCATTCAGTTAGGTCTTTCCACCTCTGATGGAGTTAGTACAAAAGAAGTTTTTAAATAGTACTTAACACTGACAAGTGATAAATATTATGAAGGAACTATAAAAAGAATAGTTGACAGCTTAAGCAGATAATAAACATGTCATAAACTATATAAATTGTTAACAGAATTCTTAGAAAAATTATATATATTTTTTTTTTTTTTTTTCTTTCCTCCTCTGGCCTTTCTACCTGGTCCCTAAATTGCCAGAATCAGTAAATATTACAGGATGATGTAAACATTGTTTTCTAAACCCTGAAGCATAAATAGGCAAAGAATCACCATTCAGTTAGGTCTTTCCACCTCTGATGGAGTTAGTACAAAAGAAGTTTTTAAATAGTACTTAACACTGACAAGTGATAAATATTATGAAGGAACTATAAAAAGAATAGTTGACAGCTTAAGCAGATAATAAACATGTCATAAACTATATAAATTGTTAACAGAATTCTTAGAAAAATTATATATTAAGAATAAGATCTGTTTTTAAATAACATTAAAATTTTGATATTTTCTAAACTGAATCTGACTCAGGGTAATGAAATCACAGTCTGGTTATGGAAACTGACATTGTTTTCATATGTACTAACCATATAAAATCTGGAAAATCTCTCTGCAGATAAGATCCTATAATTTTATATCAGTATATCCACATCTTGTGGTTTTTCCCACCCCTTAATGAAAGAAATTTTGGTTAACTAGCCACTATTACTATTTATTTTCTGCCACACTCATATATTCATTTTGTCATTTAAACTTTATTATACTAAATTGTGTTAATCCTTAAAAGATTACAAGAGTTTAATTTGTAAAATAAATAAAATGTACAATGTTAATAAAAGTCAGAAATTTAAGTGGCAAACTTAAATATGAGGTAATTGCCCCCCAAAAAATTATTTATCATTGTTATCTACTAAAAATAAATAGTTAATTTTAGTTTTTGGTTGTTGTATTTTAAAGTGTTAAGAATGCTTAGAGATATGGAAATCCATAGAGAGATGAATAATAAATGAATTATTGCTTCTGGATTTTATGCCCAGGACATTTTTCCTCTCTTCCTCCAAGGGCCTTCACATAACTCTTCCAGCTTTAATATATACATGGTTAGAATCAAGTCTTCCAAAACACCAAAGCAAATATTATTTTCAGTTACAGTGACACCCAGATAAAAGATTTGGATCATAGACCTGCTATTTTTTTTCCATTTTTTTGGTTTACATGTTTTACTGAATAGTGTCCAATACAGATATCCCAGTTCATGTATACTCGGAGCCTGTGAATGTAACCTTAATGGAAACAGTCTTTCCAAGTGTAAATAAGTTAAGATGATGTCATACTGGACTGGGCTTCCTGATGGCTCAGTGGTAAAGAATCTGCCTGCCAACGTAGGAGATGTAAAAGATGCAGGTTTGATCCCTGGGTTGGGAAGTTACCCTGGAGAAGGGCATGGCAACCCATTCCTGTGTTCTAGCCTCGAGAATCTCATGGACAAAGGAGCCTGAAAGACTACAGTCCATGGTGTCATAAAGAGTTGGACAAGACTGAAGTGACTTAGTATGCATGTACGCATACTGAAGTAGGGTAAGTCCATAATCTAAGTCTGATGTCCTATAAGATGAAGGAAAGATGGACAAGAGACAAATACAGAGAGCATCATTAGATAACGGAGGTAGAGACTGGAATGATGTGTCCACAACCAAGGAATGCCAATGCTTGCCAGCAACACCAAACACTAACAGAAAGGCATGGACCTGTCCCCTACAATTGTTGAGAATATGGCCTTTCTGACATCTTGATTTCAGACATCTAGCCTCCAGAACTGTAATAGAATAAAATTCTATTGTTTTAAGCCACCAAGTTTATGGTGCTTTTTCTGAATAGTCCTGGAAAACTAACACACATACTACTTTTTAAATTCCTTATTTATTGCTATCTCTTAATAGCAATGATTGATACATCTTTCTATGCCATTTATATCCTAACACTTATCTACACAGATAAAAGTCCTCAACAGAAATGAAAAGGGGTGAATCAAGGCTGTATATTGTCACCCTGCTTATTTAACTTATATGCAGAGTACATCATGAGAAATGCTGGACTGGAAGAAGCACAAGCTGGAATCAAGACTGCCAGGAGAAATATCAATAACCTCAGATATGCAGATGACACCACCCTTATGGCAGACTGTGAAGAGGAACTAAAAAGCCTCTTGATGAAAGTGAAAGAGGAGAGTGAAAATATTGGCTTAAAGCTCAACATTCAGAAAACTAAGATCATGGCATCTGGTCCATCACTTCATGGGAAATAGGTGGGGAAACAGTGGAAACAGTGGCTGACTTTATTTTGGGGAGCTCTAAAATCACTGCAGCCATGGATGATGGCAGATGGTGATTGCAGCCATGCAATTAAAAGACACTCCTTGGAAGGAAAGTTATGACCAACTTAGACAGCATATTAAAAAGCAGAGACATTACTTTGCCAACAAAGGTCCATCTAGTCAAGACTATGGTTTTTCCAGTGGTCATGTATGGAAGTGAGAGTTGGACTATTGAAGAATTGATGCTTTTGAACTGTGGTGTTGGAGAAGACTCTTGAGAGTCCCTTGGACTGCAAGGAGATCCAACCAGTCCATCCTAAAGGAGACCAGTCCTGGGTGTTCATTGGAAGGACTGATGTTGAAGCTGAGACTCCAATACTTTGACCACCTGATGCAAAGAACTGACTCATTGGAAAAGACCCTGATGCTGGGAAAGATTGGGGGCAGGAGGAGAAGGGGACAACAGAGGATGAGATGGCTGGATGGCATCACCGACTCAATGGTCATCGATTTGGGTGGACTCTGGGATTTGGGGATGGACAGGCAGGCCTTGCGTGCTGCGGTTCATGGAGTCGCAAGAGTCAGACATGACTGAGCAACTGAACTGAACTGAACTGAGGTACTAAAATTAACTCTTTTAACAGATAATTCTAGGAAACTATGCCATCCATGTAAGCCATGGTATTGCTTAGTAAAATAAAATAGTAATGTATGATTTATTTTATATTTTAAATTTATTCGGATCACTTTTAATATGAACTTTTCAATGACTATGAGGCTTTTCAGTAAGTCACATCTATTGCCAGGGAAAGTCTTACAGAAAAATAAGGCTAGAAGCACTGCATTCACACAGACATTGCCTTTCCTGGAGGTTTTATCTAGTCATGTGCAAACATGCACAGTAATCTTACACATGGCACTTAATTTGAATGCTAATGTTTCCAAACACAATACTAACTCATAGTAAAAATCATTATGCATCTATTCTCTCAAGTGAACAATAAAGCTTGTGCTCCAGTTTCAAATCAACTTATTCTCAAGGACAGACTTTATCACTTCTATCTCCAATCAGAAGCATATTTTAATTGCTTATTCTTTTCTGGCTTCTGTCTCCTTCATCTGTCTTCCAGCTTTTTGTTATTTTTGTATATAGGGTGATGAGTTTCAGGGTAGAAGAGAGGACATATCTGATGGTACTGAATGGCAGCTAATATTCTTATACAAATTTTAAATAAAACATATGCTAAATGAATAAAATTATAAATGACTCTAAAGAATATACTTCCATAAATATAAGTAAAACTTCCAACTTTATTTTCTCCCACATCTTAGAGCATTTCAGAGACCACATATGGATCCCCAGAACGTGGCCAAATATCTGTCATTCAGGTAATATTTTCACAATTTTTAGGTCTTAACCTGATTATATTTACAGAGACTCTATTTTCAATAAGGTATTACCTGTATTATTAGTAATTTTACTTATTTTATTAGACTTCCATTTTAATTTTAAATGTTCATTTTAAAAAGGACTTTTCTATCACTACAAAAAATGGAAATCCATTGGTAACCTAAAAATAAACCAATGACAATACATTTCAATGAATTTTAAATCTCAACTCGAATGTAAGCTCCATGAAAGCGAGGATTTTGTCTTTTATTCACTGTTCTACCTCAGGTACTTACAGTAGCACCTATACATAGTTATTACTCAAAAAAAAATGTATTGAATGAGCAAAGAATAAATATGCTGAAAGGTAAGTTGAAACTATCAATAACTTTTGTGCTTTCCTGTTCCACAAAGATAACTCTCTAAATATCATGGGTTTTTATTCCCATAAATTCTTATTCATCTCAAGGGCAAAGGAAGTTCTTATAAAATGTGACAGAATCTGGCATTTATGTACAGCATATACATAAATGCTTATGTTTATTCACTGAAATATGTTAATTTCTGATAGTGAACCAGGTTTTTATCATGTTATTATTTAATGCTATGTTATTATTGTATAAAGTTCAATAATTCAATTTTCAAGTTGACAAAAGCTGTAAGGCAGTGAGCGCTTTTCTCTTTTGACTGCAAATAGAATCACTGGCAGAAATTTAAATAATACCAATGCCTGAATTCCAAATACCCTGGACCAATCAAATCAGAATCTACCGGAAATGAGGCTAACCATACACATTGTTTGTAAAAGCTCCCATGTGATTCAGACTGTGCAGACAGTACTGACAGCCACTGATCTAGGACAACATTGAAAAGCCATTTGTCTATCTAGAATATGACCCTCTATCAGTCTTGAACTTTTAAAATTTGTCTTCATGCAACCCAGCTTTTTCCCTGTTTTATTAAGAAGTTTGAAAATTTCCTCTCAGGTTTCTATATACACAGTTTTAAAAAGCTCTCCTTATTTAAAACTATCTTGAAAAAAAAAAGCAATCCTTCACTTTAATCTGTTATAATATAACTTCTATAAAAGCCTCCCAGTAGCTCCCATTTTTTGGAACTAAAATCTTCTGAATTGACTTAGAAAATAATATTTATCTCCTAGGAGACACAAAGCTTCATTTTCTCACTCCTTCTCTTGGCTCAGAATTGGTAATGGACAACGTGTAAATTGACACTGCATAACATAATGGAGAAAATATATTTCAGACATGACAATGTGACAGCAGAGTGAGCCCACAGTTGTGCCAACATGATCAGATAAGACAGAAAAATACCCTAGGTTGCCAATAACTTAAGAAACATTAAATCAATAATTTTAATTTAGGGCCAAAGTAGGAATGGGTGTCTGATGGAGGTGTTTATCAAAGGGATGGGGGGCTGCATTCACAGAAATTCGATTCCCCTACATGTACTCCAGGATCCATCATTTGGATAAGGCCCTGCTCTACTTTCATACAAACTGATTTATCTACATATTACACCATATTTTTATTTCAACAGGAAATCTGCTTCTACAGTTCCCATAAGGAATTTATGACCATTGTTATTTAAGGACATCAGTTGAATCAGCAAAGAATTATTATTATGTTAGGACAATGGGGGAAATCTAGACATATAACTAAAACAAAAAAAATTAAAACAGAAAATAAAATGTCCTTGCTATCTATGATGGTTACCATTTCCCTTGGTGTCAAGGCATGAAACCCTACTATACCTGATTTTTCTATATCCACATGTAATTAACAACCACATCTTATAAAATATATCTTTCAAAACAGGTTTTGCCTACCCTAGTTTTACATTCTCCCTGCATTGCCTCTTTGGGGCCTTAGATTTTCAATCTTGAATTTCAGTTAGAGCCTCTGAACTTGTCTTCTTGTTTTCTTTCCTACTATCCATCTTGCACATTACTAGTTAATATTTTCAAAATCCCACTATCATCATCTTGACTTGGTAAACGTTTTCTTACCAACCAACAACATAACAATGAAAATCTACTATTAGATATTTCTTATGTGACTTTATTCTCAACAAATTTTTCATCACAACCTTTTATTTCTTCTCTTTTCTAATTTGTTAAACATATAAATACTACCTTAAATTGCTTTTAGAGGAACAAAGTAAAATTTTATTTCTCACATCATATAATGTAAAATATTAAGCCAGAAATATTTGCAATTAAATATTACCTTCCTACCAGCTTATTGGTTGTGTTCCCCCAAAATTCACAGTTGTAATCCTAACTCTTTGTACCCCAGAAAGTGACTTTACTAGGAAATACGGTGATTGCAGATGTAATGCATTAAGGTAAGTCATACTGATTTGCTGTCCTTATGAAAAGGGGACGTTTGGACACATACAGACACAAACACACACACATGGAATGCTGTGTGGAGACTGGAATCATGCCAATGAACTACAAGAAGCTAACAGAGACAGTTCTAGAATAGTTCCTTCCCTAGTGCCTCAAGAGGAAGGATGTCCTGCCTTCAGCTTCATTCTGGACTTCTAGCCTCCAAAATTGTGAGGTGATAAATCTGTGCTATGTAAGCCACTTAGTTTGTAGAACTTAACTTCAGCAACCCTACGAAACTAATACATTGACTGAATCATTATTTTCCAGGTTTTAGTTGAATTATTTTCATTAAAAAATGGGGATTGTATTAACAACATCTGTATCACATGATTGCTATGAAGACTATGGAAAAGACTCTGATGCTGGGAAAGATTGAGGGCAGAAGAAGGAGGTGACAGAGTATGAGAGGGTTGGATGGCATCATCTAGTCAATGGACATGAGTTTGAGCAAACTCTAGGAGACAGTGAAGGACAGGGAAGCCTGGCATGCTACAGTCCACGGGGTCACAAAGAGACACAGCTGAGTGACTGAACAACAACAAATGAGACACTACTTGTAAAGTAATACCGGGTCTGAATACAGGAGTTATTTTCTTCTCCTCTCTGTTTCCACTGCTTCTAATTTATGTGAGCTATAGGTACCTGGGAAAGGTAGAGCTTCTCTGGGCATTAGTTCCTTCAACTGTAAAATGGTAAAAAGACTTTACCTGACAGCAACCTGTGTCAGAGGACCTGCAGTTCCTTTGAGCTCAAAATTCTCTGGCTCATGATCAGAACTCGTATCCGTGCTGACAGTTTATTCTTCAGGTGATGATATAACTTGATCTATGACTGACATTAGCAGTTTTTGTTCTTCACATCTGAGAATTAACTTACAGTATATCAAATGTGGTTTTATAGTCTAAAAAAAATCTTAATAGTTTTCACTCATGACTATTAATGTTTATGGTAAAACTATTTTTACATTAATTCTAAAAGACAAGATTTGCTTTTTTCTCTTTTTAAAGTAAGAATAACTATTTTTATTATTATATTTATTTTAGCATGGTTGTCAAAGATCCTTTAAACTCTAAATTTCTTCACTAGCATTGTTGAAATAAAGAACCATTCATGATTGTGTCTATGTATGAGTATGAATGCTCAGTTGTGTCCAACTGTTTGTGACCTCATAGACTACAGCCTGCCAGGCTCCTCTGTCCAAGGGATTTTCCAGACAAGAATACTGGAGTGGGTTGCCATTTCTTTTTGCAGGGGATCTTCAGAACCCAGGGATTAAAACTCTGTCTCTTGTGGGTCCTGCATTGGCAGGCAGATTTTTATCATTGAGCCACCTGGGAAGCCCTGAATGTTAGAGCATTAATTTTAATACTCTAACAATGAATGGTCAATGGCTATAGCAGTCATGAGCAGTACATTAATTTTGCAAAATTTTAATCGGATGATCAAGTGTTTGAAAGAATGAGGGAAGTTCTTCATTTCCACTGGAAGGAGTGCTAACTTCTGTAGTTGAAGATGGATGGAGTCATCTTCATTTTCTTAAAAACCTAACTTTATGTTCCATGTGTGCCTAGAGTGCAGAACTTGTCCCATGAAACAATAAATGCCTCCTACTGATGCTGGGAAAGACTGAGGGCAAGAGAAGAAGGGGCTGACAGGATGAGATGGTGGGACAGCATCACTGACTCATGGACATGAGTTTCAGTAAGTTCAGGGAGACAGTGAAGAACAGGGAAACCTAGCATGCTGCAGTTTGTGGGGTCACAGAGTTGGACGTTACTTAGGGACTAAACAACACCACTGATCTTTGTTCACTGCTACTCAAAAACTTAGAATTTAATATCCATTTAATTAGGAATTAATTTGCTAACCAATATTTATGAATTCTAATTCCAAGCCATTTTGAAACACTGTAAAAGGAGCAGTTTTAGGAATTAATCACCAATTAGAAAATATCCCTAACTCAATAAACTTTAGAACACTGTATATAATGTCCAAATGTTAAAGTTCATATTAATTAAGTTATGCTTCCCAATGTTAGCAAGTAACTACTACTTCAATTTGAGTACAGAATTACTCATTTTCTAACTAAGGGCTAAATTCTACCATTTAACAGTAGAGATAGCATGCTGAAAATAAACGCACTATTAGAAATAAATGAAAACATTGCAGCTTCAATAAGTTATCATATCATATATACATATAGAGACACATGTTCATGTTGAGCAGATGGTTCTAGGTATTTTCTAATAGAAATTCTAATATTCCTAATCAGAAATTTGTGTTATACATATATATATACATAGAAAGTTATAGCTTTTATTACTTTTTTTGTAATGCATACATGTATGCTCAGTCATGTCCAGCTCTTTATGACCCTATGGACTGCAGTACACCAGAGTTTCCAGTCCTTCACTATCTCCCAGAGTTTGCTCAAACTCCTGTCCATTGAGTCAATGATGCCATCCAACCCTCATCCTATGTCATCCTCTTTATCTCTTCTCCTCAATCTTTCCCAGTATCAGAGTCTTTTCCAATGAGTCAGTTTTTTGCATCAGGTGGCCAAAGTATTGGAGCTTCAACTTCAGCATCAGTCCTTCCAATGAATATTCGGGACTGATTTCTTTTAGGATGGAATGATTGGATCTCCTTGCAGTTTAAGTGACTCTCAAGAGTCTTCTCCAACACCACAGTTCAAAAGCATCTATTCTTTAGTGCTCAGCCTTCTTTATTGTCCAACTGTCACATCCATACATGACCACTGGAAAAACCATAGCTTTGACTAGAGAGACCTTTGTCGGCAAAGTGATGTCTCTGCTTTTTAATACACTGCCTAGGTTTGTCATAACTATTCTTCCAAGGAGCAAGTGTCTTTTAATTCTGTGGCTGCAGTCACCATCTGCAGTATTTTGGAGCCAAAGAAAATGAAATTTGACACTGTTTCTACATTTTCACCATCTATTTGCCATGAAGTGATAGGACCTAATGCCATGATCTTCATTTTTTTGAATGTTGAACCAGCTTTTTCACTGTTCTCTTTCACCTTCATCAAGAAGCTCTTTGGTTCTCCTTCACACTCTGCCATAAGGGTGGTGTTATCTGCATATCTGAGATTATTGCTATTTCTCCTGGCAATCTTGATTCCAGCTTGTTCTTTATCCAGCCTGGCATTTCATATGATGTATTCTGGCTGAGCGCCAAAGAATTGATGCCTTTGAACTGTGGTGTTGGAGAAGACTCTTGAGAGTCCCTTGAACTGCAAGGAGATCCAACCAGTCCATTCTGAAGGAGATCAACCCTGGGATTTCTTTGGAAGGAATGATGCTAAAACTGAAGCTCCAGTACTTTGGCCACCTCATGCGAAGAGTTGACTCATTGGAAAAGACCCTGATGCTAGGAGGGATTGGGGGCAGGAGGAGAAGGGGATGACCGAGGATGAGATGGCTGGATGGCATCACGGACTCAATGGACGTGAGTCTGAGTGAACTCTGGGAGTTGGTGATGGACAGGGAGGCCTGGCGTGCTGAGATTCATGGGGTCGCAAAGAGTCGGACATGACTGAGCGACTGAACGGAACGGAACGGATTCTGCATATAAGTTAAATAAGCAGGGTGACAATATACAGCCTTGATGCACCCCTTTCCCAGTTTTGAATAAGTCCATTTTTCCATGTCTGTTTCTAACTGTTGCTTTTTCACCTGTATACAGGTTTCTCAGGAGGCAGGTAGTGTGGTCTGGTATTCCCATCTCATTAAGAATATTCAACCATTTTTTTATGATCCACACAGTCAAAGGCTTTAGCATAGTCAATGAAGCAGAAATAGATTTCTTTTTTTAATTCCCTTGTTTTTTCTATGATCTAGTGTATCTTGACAATTTGATCTCTGGTTCCACTGCCTTTTCTTTTTTTAATATAAATTTATTTATTTAATTGGAGGTTAATTACTTTACAATATTGTATGGTTCTGCCATACATCAATATGAATCCGCCACTGGAGCCTATTATACAGAGTGAAGTAAGCCAGAAAGAAAAACACCAATACCGTATACTAACGCATATATATGGAATTTAGAAAGATGGTAACGATAACCCTGTATGTGAGACAGCAAAAGAGACACAGATGTATAGAACAGTCTTTTGGACTCTGTGGGGTAGGGAGAGGGTCGGATGATTTGGGAGAATGGCATTGAAACGTGTATAAGATCATATATGAAACGAATTGCCAGTCCAGGTTCGATGCATGATTCTGGATGCTTGGGGCTGGTGCACTGAGACGATCCACTGCCTTTTCTAAATCCAGTTTGTACATCTGAAAGTTCTTGGTTCACGAACTGCTAAAGGATTGGAGGATTTTGAGCATAACATTGCTGGCATGTGAAATGAGTGCAATTGTACAGAAATGTGGACATTCATTGGCATTGCCCTTCTTTAGGATTGGAAGTGAAACTGATTTTTTCCAGTCCTGGGGCCACTGCTGAGTTTTCCAAATTTGCTGGCATAAGAGTACCGCTCTTTAACAGCATCATCTTTTAGGACTTGAAATGGTTCAGCTGGAATTTCACCTCCACTAGCTTTATTCCTAGTAATGCTTCTTAAGGCCCACTTAAGGTCACACTCCAGGATGTCTGGCTCTAGGTGAATGACCATACTATTGTAGTTATTTGGGCCATTAAGAGCTTTTTTGTACAGTTCTTCTGTGTATTCATTGCCACCTTTTCTTAGTCTTCTTTGTTTTTGTTTGGTCCTTGCCGTTTTTGTCCTTTATTGTGCCTATCTCTGCAAAAATTGTTCCCTTGGTATCTCCAGTTTTCTTAAAGAAGTCTCTAGTCTTTCCCATTCTATTTTTTTCCTGCATTTCTTTGCATTGTTCACCTAAGAAGGCTTTCTTATCTCTCCTTGCTATTCTCTGGAACTCTGCATTCAGTTGGGAATATCTTTCCCTTTCTCCTCTTTTGCTTCTCTTCCTTTCTCAGTTATTTGTAAGGCCTCCTCAGACAACCCCTTTGCCTTATTGCATTTCTTTTTCTTGGCACTGGTTGGTCACCACCTCCTATACAGTGTTACAAACCTCTGTCCGTAGTTCTTCAGGCATTCTGTCTACCAGATCTAGTCCTTTGAATCTATTCACAGTAAAACCATAAGGGATTTGATTCAGGTCATAACTGAAAGGCCTAGTGATCCTCCCTGCTTTATTCAATTTAAGAATGAATTTTGCAATAAGGAGTTCATGATCTGAGCCACAGTCACCTCCAGGATTTGTTTTTGCTGACTGTACAGAGTTTCTCCATTTTCAGCTGCAAAGAATATAATCAATCTGACTTCAGTACTGATCATCTGGTGATGTCCATGTGTAGTCTCCTGTCTTCATAGAAAATAGATAACGAATGAGAACCTACTGTATAGCACAGGAAGCTTAAGTAGGTGCTGTGTGGTGACCTAAATGGGAAGGAAATTTAATAAAGAGGGGATATACATATACTTATAGATGATTCGCTTGCTGTACAGCAGAAACTAACACAAAATTGTAAAGCAAATATACTCCAATTAAGTTAAAAAAATTAGATGGGGTCTGGTACAGGAAGAGAGCCATCACCAGAAATAACTATAATGACTATGAGCTAGGTGTGGTAAAAGAGGAAACTCAGCAGAGTCTGTTTGTTCAAAGTCCGCTGTGTCCTATTTTCTCTGCATGACATGGAAAACACTTCTTTACCAAACATTTGCTTTTCCCATCTCCTGTGAGTTGTCTTTCTTCCTTTTAAAGTCCAAGACCCATACCCCTTCCTAGCTCAGTTTAGCAATAAGCCTCAATTGCCTGAATGTCAGGGAGCATCTCATTGTCTTTGTGGGGCTCCTGTGTGTACACAATTAAATTTTTTTCCTATTAATTTGTCTTATGTCAGTTTAATTAATAGAACAGCCAAAGGAACCTAGAAGGGTAGAGGAAAATTTTTTCCTGACAATTCAAAGAGGCCAATTCAACAGAAAGAATGATTCGTATTTGTCAACATCTGTGAATCACTTCTAAAAATGATTAGCTCATTTCATTATTTCCATCACATAGCTTTATATTCTTCTGAATCTATGATTCTGTTCAATTGAAATGTGATCAGTACCTAACATGACTTTTAATCCTTATCAGATTAATTACCATTTTCAGTTTGAGTCTAAATATCAAAAAATGTCCTTGCTTTGTTTTTGGTACTTTTCCCTGAGATTCCAAGTTCAAAGTTCACCTGTATGGAAGTATGATCTTATGAATTGTGTGTTGGGCAAAATGGAATTCTCAAAACATTTTTAATTCTAAAATGCCAATGATCTGAGAAAGCAGTTTAGTATATACTTTTGGGAGTTTCTACAATCTCAGGAAATGGCTGAGTTAAAGTAAACCACATCTCCAAATACTTCCCAAATGTTGATGAGTAAAAGTACAACCAGTTCAGTTCAGTAGCTCAGTTGTGTCCAACTCTTTGTGACCCCATGACCTGCAGTAATGCCAAGCCTGCCTGTCCAACACCAACTCCTGGAGTTTACCCAAACTCATGTCCATTCAGTCAGTGATGCCATCTAACCATCTCATCCTCTGTCATCCCCTTCCCTTCCTGCCTTCCAATTTTCCAACATCGGGGTCTTTTCAAATGAGTGAGCTCTTCTCATCAGGTGGCCAGAATATGGGAGTTTCAGCTTCAACATCAGTCCTTCCAATAAACACCCTGATTTCCTTTAGGATGGACTGGTTTGATCTCCCTGTAGTCCAAGCGACTCTCAAGAGTCTTCTCCAACACCACAGTTCAAAAGCATCAATTCTTCGGCACTCAGCCTTCTTCACAGTCCAACTCTCACATCCATACATGACCACAGGAAAAACCATAACCTTGACGAGATGAATCTTTGTTGACAAAGTAATGTCTCTGCTTTATAATATGCTGTCTAGGTTGGCCATAACTTTCCTTCCAAGGAGTAAGCATCTTTTAATTTCATGGCCGTAATCACATCTCCAGTGATTTGGGGGCCCAAAAAAATGAAGTCTGACAGTGTTTCCACTGTTTCCCCATCTATTTCCCATGAAGTGATGGGACCAGATGCCATGATCTTCGTTTTCTGAATGTGGAGCTTTAAGCCAACATTTTCACTCTCCTCTTTCACTTTCATCAAGAGGCTCTTTAGTTCTTCTTCACTTTCTGCCATAAGGGTGGTGTCATCTGCATATCTGAGGTTATTGATATTTCTCCTGGCAATCTTGTTTCCAGCTGTGCTTCCTCCAGCCCAGCATTTCTCATGATGTACTCTGCATAGATGTTAAATAAGCAGGGTGACAATATACAGCCTTGATATACTCCTTTTCCTATTTGGAACCAGTCTGTTGTTCCATGACCAGTTCTAACTGTTGCTTCCTGACCTGCATATAGGTTTCTCAAGAGGCAGATCAGGTGGTCTGGTATTCCCATCTCTTTCAGAATTTTCCACAGTTTATTGTGATCCACATAGTCAAAGGCTTTGGCATAGTCAATAAAGCAGAAATAGATGTTTTTCTGGAATTGTTGCTTTTTTTGATGATCCAGCAAATGTTGGCAATTTTATATCTGGTCCTTCTGCTTTTTATAAAACCAGCTTGAACCTCTGCAAGTTCATGATTCACATATTGCTGAAGTCTGGCTTGGAGGATTTTGAGCATTACTTTACTAGCATGTGAGATGAGTGCAATTGTGCAGTGGTTTGAGCATTCTTTGGCATTGCCTTTCTTTGGGATTGGAATGAAAACTGACCTTTTCCAGTCCTGTGGCCACTGCTGAGTTTTCCAAATGTGCTGACATATTGAGTGCAGCACTTTCACAGTATCATCTTTCAGGATTTGAAATAGCTCCACTGGAATTCCATCACCTCCACTAGCTTTGTTTCTAGTGATGATTTCTAAGGCCCACTTGACTTCACATTCCAAGATTTCTGGCTCTAGATGAGTGATCACACCATCATGATTATCTGGGTCATGAAGATCTTTTTTGTACAGTTCTCTTTGTATTCTTGCCACCTCTTCTTAATATCTTCTGCTTCTGTTAGGTCCATACTTTTCTGTCCTTTATCGAGCCCATCTTTGCATGAAGTGTTCCCTGGATATCTCTAATTTTCTTGAAGAGATCTCTAGCTTTCCCATTCTGTTGTTTTCTTCTATTTCTTTGCATTGATCACTGAAGAAGGCTTTCTTATCTCTTCTTGCTGTTCTTTGGAAATCTGCATTTAGATGCTTATATCTTTCCTTTTCTCTTTGGCTTTTCGCCTCTCTTCTTTTCACAGCTATTTGTAAGGCCTCTTCAGACAGTCATTTTGTTTTTTGCATTTCTTTTCTTTGGGGATGGTCTTGATACCTGTCTCCTGTCCAATATCATGAACCTCCATCCATAGTTCATCAGGCACTATCAGATCTTGTCTATCAGATCTAGTCCCTTAAATCCTATTTCTCACTTCCACTGTATATCATAAGGGATTTGATTTAGGTCATACCTGAATGGTCTAGTGGTTTTCCCCACTTTCTTCAATTTAAGTCTGAATTTGGTAATAAGGAGCTCATGATCTGAGCCACAGTCAGCTCCTGGTCTTGTTTTTGTTGACTGTATAGAGCTTTTCCATCTTTGGCTGCAAAGAATATAATCAATCTGATTTGGTGTTGACCATCTGATGATGTCCATGTGTAGAGTCTTCTCTTGTGTTGCTGGAAGAGAGTGTTTGCTATGACAAGTGCATTCTCTTGACAAAATTCTACTAGTCTTTGACCTGCTTCATTCTGTACTCCAAGGCCAAATTTGCCTGTTACTACAGGTATTTCTTGACTTCCTACTTTTGCATTCCAGTTTCCTATAATGAAAAGGATTTTTTTTTTTTTTTTGGATGTTAATCCTAAAAGTTCTTGTAGGTCTTCATAGAACCATTCGACTTCAGCTTTTTCAGCATTACTGGTCAGAGCATAGACAGATTACTGTAATTTTGACTGGTTTGCCTTGGAAATGGACAGAGATCATCCTGTCATTTTTGAGTTTGCATCAATTACTGCATTTCAGACTCTCTTGTTGATTATGATGGCTACTCCATTTCTTCTAAGGGATTCCTGCCCACAGTAGTAGATATAATGGTCATCTGGGTTAAATTCACCCATTCCAGTCCACCTTAGTTTGCTGATTCCTAGAATGTCGATGTTCACTTTTGCCATCTCCTGTTTGACCACTTCCAATTTGCCTTGATTCATGGATCTAACATTCCAGGTTGCTATGCAGTATTGCTCTTACAGCATAGGACCTTGCTTCTTTCACCAGTCACATCCACAACTGGTGTTGTTTTTGCTTTGGCTCCATCCCTTCATTCTTTCTGGAGTTATTTCTCCACTGATCTCCATTAGTTATTGGGCATCTACCAACCTGGGGAGTTCATTTTTCAGTATCCTATCTTTTTGTCTTTTCATACTGTTAATGAGGTTCTCAAGGCAAGAATACTGAAGTGGTTTGCTAATCCCTTCTCCAGTGGACCACATTCTGTCAGACCTCTCCACCATGACCTGTCTGTCTTGGGTGGCCCCACCTGGCATGGCAGGAGCAGTGGTTGTGTGATGGCACAGGAGCGGCTGAGAGGAGCTACCCCACGTCCAAGGTAAGGAGTAGTGGCTGTGCTTTGCTGGAGCAGCTGTGAAGAGATACACCAGGTACAAGGTACGAAAAACCCAAGTAAGAAAGTAGGCATTGAGAGAAGGCATCATAGGGCAGACAGACTAAAACCACAATCACAGATAACTAGCCAATCTGATCACATGGACCACAGCTTTCTAACTCAATGAAACTCAAAAGTACACTCAGAAAGACTTATTTTTGGTTACATTACATCTTATGAACTCTGTAGAGGAACAATATATGAAATCTGGACATGCCAACCTTCTCTTTGCTCTTAAACAATCATTCTCTCTTCAATTATAAGTGCCCAACTATTCTGAAGGAGAACAGCCCTGGGATTTCTTTGGAAGGAATGATGCTAAAGCTGAAACTCCAGTGCTTTGGCCACCTCATGCGAAGAGTTGACTCATTGGAAAAGACTCTGATGCTGGGAGGGATTGGGGGCAGGAGGAGAAGTGGACGACCGAGGATGAGATGGCTGGATGGCATCACTGACTCAATGGGCATGAGTCTGAGTGAAAACTCCAGGAGTTGGTGATGGACAGGGAGGTCTGGCGTGCTGTGATTCATGGGTCACAAAGAGTTGGACACAACTGAGCGACTGAACTGAACTGAACCTATGGTGAGTGCACTCAACATTTCTGTGGTCACATATTTTAAATTCCTTACAGGCATGTTTTCAGAAACTTATAGTTCATTTGTAATAGCTCATAATAATAATTTAAAAATTAGGTGTTAATTTGTATTCCTCTTTCTCTATTTTAGTGGCTTTCAAACTTTGACATTCATCTAAACCAGCAGAAAACTTGTTAAAACCTATTGGCAGCATTATTAGAGTTTCTGATTCATTAGATCTGAGGGCAAGGCCTTGTAATTTGCA
Organism: Aepyceros melampus; assembly: GCA_006408695.1. NCBI lineage: Eukaryota > Metazoa > Chordata > Mammalia > Artiodactyla > Bovidae > Aepyceros > Aepyceros melampus. The sequence goes on from SJXQ01002619.1 coordinate 76,316, forward strand.
TTTCTAACAAGTTCTCAGGTGATGCTGATGTTCTTAAACCACACTTTAAGTACCACTGCTCTATTTGTAGGGCTTCTCAGCTGCTACTAGTGCTAAAGAACTTGTCTGCCAGTGCAGGAGATATAAGAGACATGGGTTTGACCCCTTGGTCAAGAACTCTAGGCTGAGGGCATGGCAACCCACTCCAGTATTCTTGCCTGGAGAATGCCATGGCCAGAGGAGCCTGGTGGACTATAGTTCATAGGGTCACAAAGAGTCAGGCATGACTGAAATGATGGTATGTATTCATGCTCTGTTTATAACAAAACAATTGAAGCAACCTATATTCAAGAGTCAGTCCAAATTTGGTAGACTAGGAACACATTTCTGGTACAATTGTAAAATCGCCTACAAGCATAGACACTCAAGCAGTCCTTTGCTAACATTTGATCTCTGTTTGAACAAAATAAGTATTATAATTTTCTAGTGTAAATTTCCATAGCTAAATCTAACATATGGTAATATATAACAATTAATATGTGATACATAGGTTTTTTACCAACCTTCTTTTTAAATTTTGATAATTTATTTGTATTATCCCCAAAGAGGCTACATGAATAATTCTTTTTTTTTTTTTTTCAAATCTCAAGCTGTTATTCAAAACTTTTTTTACACTTCATAATCATTAACTTGCCTAGAATAACACAGGAGAAGGCAATGGCAACCCACTCCAGTACTCTTGCCTGGAAAATCCCATGGATGGAGGAGCTTGGTAGGCTGCAGTTCATGGGGTCGCTAAGAGTCAGGCACAACTGAACGACTTCACTTTCACTTTTCACTTTCATGCATTGGAGACGGAAATGGCAACCCACTCAAGTATTCTTTCCTGGAGAATCCCAGGGTTGGAGGAGCCTAGTGGGCTGCCGTCCATGGGGTCACAGAGTCGGACACGACTGAAGCGACTTAGCAGTAGCAGTAGCAGCAGCAGCAGAAAAACACAACTAGTTAAGTGATAGGCAGCAGACTTGAATCTAGCCCTGTTTGATTATTCTAGAATGATTCATAACTGCCTGGATATCATTAACCTATTCATAAATTATTAAATTAAGTATCTAAGGGCCTACTTTTGAGTAAGGTATTGCATTTGATACTGGAATACACATTGAAGAAGATGAAATCTTACACTGCAGTTTACAGCACAGTAAAGAAGTTCGACATGTAAGTAAAAAGCTTTAATACAAAGTGATAAGCACTGTAGTATCAATAGTACAGCTTATTCACTGAAATCTAGTTTCAAAACACATTTCCAAAAACAATATAACTTGATCTTTAAAACAATATGAGGGAATTTACTAGATTTTTCTTTCTCAATTTGATAGATAAACCAGTTAAAGGATAAAGATTTTACATGACTTTCCTCCTGTTCTGTTCTCTAGATCAATGTTTCCCAAACCTTATTTAAAAGCACAATTGACCTAAGTGATGCTCTGAACACACACACACACACACACACACACACACAAAGTCTCTGAGCAATTTTCTACTTCTCCTTAGAGATACGTAACACCTATAGTCATTTTAATAGTTCCAAGGAGACCTGTAGTTTTATTTTTAAGCCTTTGCTTTTAACTTTGTTTAATCCAGTCTTACCCAAACTTACATAACCAGACAACTCTATATGAAACTTTAAAAACACTGCTCTGAACCTACAGTTTTTTTAAGACGTGCTGCATAGACAAAAGTTTCCAGAAGATTATGGTACTGGTGTGGGATAGATGCATTGAAATTATCTTTCTTGGTTTCTTTCCTCTTACCCTACCAGCCCAGGTTCAATCAACAGTTCTACTTTTGTTTATATTCTATACTAAAGGATTTTATTATCCAAGTTGAATAAAAACTCACTACTTTACAAAAATCATCAAAATTTAAATACCCAGGAAAATGGTTTAAATAGGACTATATTTTGAAATATAACTAAAACTTATTTTGCATTAAAAACATTTAGGCTATAATGTGTTTTTTCGATGAACGTATAACAAATGTAGAGGTTATAGAGTTTAAAAAATATTTTTGAAAAAAATTTGATAGCATGACATATGAGTTTCTTGACTTTTACATATTTAACATTAAAAAACCTCTTCAATAATAGTCAAAACTTTCATTAATTTCTTCAAAAGCCTCTCTTAATTCTTTAACAAATGTACCCAGCAGTCACTTTTGAGACAACTATCCTACTACTATCTTGAATGCCTTTTTGTGGATGGATTCTATGATAATCACATAGAAAACACAATTTTTAAAAATAGAGAAAAAGATATGCATGAGAATTAGAAAACAAAATGTTGGGAGTAAAGTAGGAAGGGCAATAGTGAAGGTTGTGATGTGGCAGTGTGTATTAATCATGTCTTTATTTCTGTATTTTATGATGCTTTGACATTGTGGGACCTTGTCCCTCCCATCAGAGCCAGCTAATTCCTAGAGATAGCAAACAACTTGCCTACCAGCGTGCTCTTGATAGGCAAGCCAACAAATTCAAAGCCCACATCCCCAACCACCTCATTTCTCTCTCACACACCAAGCAAATATCCCCCCTTCCGAATTCACCCCAGGGTTAGGCACCAGACAACTAGAATCATTCCTATAGCCCAGAGCCCCCAAAATTGTTCAAACCAACCAGTTCCACAGTGTTTACCCTGCCCCGCTTTGTCTTTTCTCTTGGGCCATGCTGCCCACTCACTCTTCCTCCTTCTTGCCTGAAGAGGTTCAGAATAACCCTCCTCCAAATATTTCACTTTGGCATGTGGATGGCTTTTGCCTGGAGACACTCAAGAGACAACCAGAGACTCAGGAAGAGCTTTTTCTCCTTTAACTATGTAAAAGAATGTAGATAGGGAGCCTGGCTTAGAGAAAGACTTATTATCTCTCTTACCTTACCTATCACAAGAAAAGAAAGTGAAGTTTCTCAGTCGTGTCCAACTCTTTGCAACCCCATGGACTGTAGCCTATCAGGCTCCTCCATCTATGGGATTTTCCAGGCAAGAGTGCTGGAGTGGATTGCCATTTCCCCACCCAGGAATCGAACCCGAGTCTCCCGCATTGCGGGCAGGCGCATTACTGTCTGAGCCACCACGGAACCCAGATTACCTATCACAAAGAAAGATAACGTTCTATGTGAACGACCTTTCTATATGGTAGGTGTCTGTGCGCTCAGTTGCTCAGTTATGTCTTACTCTTTGCAACCCCATGGACTGTATAGCCCACCAATGGGATTTTTCAGATAAGAATACTGGAGTGGGTTGCTATTTTCTCATCCAGGGGATCTTCCTGATCCAGGGTTTGAATCAACATCTCCTTCATTGGCAGGTGGATTATTTACCACTGAGCTACTTGGGAAGCCCCAGTACAGTAGGGCAAACATCTAATTACCAAACATCTGCTCTTATTGTCCTGTGAATTACCCTTATCCCCTTTAAAACCCCAGGTCCCTAACCCATTTCTTAGCTCAGGATAGCACATAATCCTCAATTGTCTGACTTGCCTGAGTCTCTCTCTCTCTCTATTCCCCCCCCCCCGTGGGGGGTTGGTGGTGGTACTTGTATGTTTCTAATTAAACTTGCTTTTATCCTTTTAATCTGTCTTATGTTGACTTACTTATAGACCAGTGAAAAGAAGCTAAGAGGGTCAAAGAAAAAATTTCTTCCCCATCTGACCCAAGCAGATACTTCTCATATGGTCCTGCAGGGCATGGCATTCTTCTTCTCTTATAAATTAAAAAAATTTCTTTCAATGGTATCATGTTGTCAATCATTCTTTTCCAAAAATGAAATCCCAGGTACAATCAAACTTAGTGGAAATGCCCTCTGACAGGTCATCATTTACCAGTGACTTTGCATGTAATTTGATCCCTTTGCCAATAGTACTTACATCAAAATCACAAAATCTTGTACTTATTACAAGGTTTAGAGTTTATACTTGCAAGTTAATTATGTAATACAGGCATATGTAAATAATATTAGACAAGGGAGACTAAGGCTTGACCTTGTTCATTTCAATTCAGTCCAGTTGCTCAGCCATGTCCAACTCTTTGCAACCCCATGGACTGCAGCACGTCAGGCCTTCTTGTCCATCACCAAAGATCAACTTATTAGATGATCTAAGAAGACTGACCTTTTTAGGTAGGTAAATATAGATTTATTTTAAACTGGGAGGGATATTTGAATAGGGATTAAATATGTAATGAGTTCTTTGAAGAATATTTTTATCGTATAATAGCTACTGGGGTAAAATTATAAATAATGAACTCTCAAATAACCAGGAGCTCCTGCCTACACTCTACATGTTAAGGAAATTTACACCTATAAAGGAAATTTCCATTTGTAAAGGTATCCCCAAGCCAGGAAAAGAAATACACCTAGAGACAACATATGGCCTGAGAGACTCTTATCTTCATAACTAGACAACCCCAGGGACCATACATTTTCTGTCCTCATCTTCCTATAACTCCTTCTCCCCACAAGAAACCTAAACCCTTTTTTGTTTTGATTAGCCTACAACTGTGTGTAAATCTCAATCATCTGATACTTCCTAGGGTCACATTTTATTCTAAAACTCCCACATATCCATAATTAAACAGCTATTTTTCTGTTAATTCATCTTTTACAATTTGGTTGGCAGGCCCAGCCATTGAACCTAGGAGAGTAAGGGAACAAAAGCTTTCTTCCCCTACAATAGTCCCAATGAGTGTGAGGAAAACCAAGATAACATTTTACTACTTTACCATGTTGAATTTTTTTAAGAGAAAAAGTAAGTTCTTGTCATAATTTAAAGCTTGCTTAATCTAGAATTTTCTGGAGGGCTTTATTTTTATCTTTTATGAACTAATAAATACAAACTTCAAATAAATCTTCCATTGCAAATACAATTCATTACCAGTGTATTTTACACTGAGTCTTGAGGGCTGCAGCTTTTTAAAACATAATTTTGAAGATATAATAGATGTGGTTAAAACTACATAAGTAATTAATTTGAAAATGTAAGATACATAACATATTAAACCTATAATCAAGCAAGGAAGAATCATTTATATCATGAAGACAAGCATAATATGCATTAAAATGTGATGTGTCCTTATAAATACAGAACATTTTTTTTAATACAGAACATTTTGATAACCCTAAGTAGCATAACTAGAAACTTTTTCTTTCATTAATCAAATATTTTAATTAACAAAAGTTATATTTATCATAATATTAGTATATTTATAGATAGTCATAAATATTAGGTGGTATATTACAAGACAAAAGAATGACATCCACATAAAACTACACATAAAAATGTTATCTTTCCTTTCTGATATGGAAAATATTTCATGATCTCTCAATGTTTTGGGTTACCATTATAATCAACGTTTTTAATTTATTCATCCAATCAACAAATGCCTCCAACATGGCATATATTATACTAGGTTCTGGAAATACAAAACAGACAAAGCAAAACAGTCTCTGCTCTTGAGAATTTTACAAATCTGCTCAAAGGGCAGATAATTAAATAGGAATTAAAAGGCATAGTAATATGAGCCTTAATAAGGGTATGCTAGAATAGGCTGGAGAGATCAGAGGTGGCTTCCAAAAGGAGGAATCAACTAGAATGAGTAGGATTTGGGAAGTCTTTCTAGTCTGTGGACTCAAAGGTAAGAGATAAAGCTGGCCCCAAGTAGTAAAGCTGGCCCCAAGTATTAGTACAGTTGTAACATATAAAGCTAAACTGGTCACAAAAATTCAAACCATAAAGGGTTTCTTGGGCTGAGAAGAGTTTAGCCATTATCCTGAAGATAATGAGGAGCTATCGAAACATTTTTATCGGAGATAGAAATGATGGACATTGCTAAAGATAAGAGACCGGTCATTAATTAAGATTTATAGAATCCCAAATGCTAGTTAATGTATCATTTCAGCAAAAATATAAACTTTTTTTCACAGTATGATTTATCCTACATCATTCCTAGCCATTAAATCTATTAGGTTGGTGCAAAAGTGATTGTGGTTTTTCATTGCTGAACTTAACCATTTGATATTGGAATACATTTTTAATGTCATTATGCTATACATCATTTTAATGCACATTTCCCATTTTATGTTTTTTCCTAATGACTTATTATTTATTATTTATTTTAGACTATAGAAATGATGTTAGACAAAAAGCAAATTTGAGCATTTTTTAAAATTTGGATTTGAAATGGGTCTTAAAGTAGTAGAGAAGACATGCAACATCAACATATTTGGCCCAAGACCTGCTAACAAACGTACAATGCAGTGGTGATTCAAGCAGTTTTGCAAAGGAGATGACAGCTTTAAAGATGAGGAGTGCAGTGGCGAGCCATCGGAAGTTGACAACAACCAATTGAAAGGTTCATCAAAGCTGATCCTCTAACAACTACATGAGAAGTTGCTGAAGAATTTAACGTTGACTATACAATGGTTGCTCAGCATATTGAAAAAACTGAAAAGGTGAAAAAGCTTGATAAGCTTAATGAGCAGACCAAAAAACCAAAAGAAAATCATAATTTTGAAGTGTTGTCTTCTCTTACTCTACACAACAGCCAACCGATTCTTGATCAGAGTGTGACAATATGACAACTGGTGATGACCAGCTCAGTGATTGGACTGAGAAGAAGCTCCAATGTGTGTGTTAGTCACTCAGTCGTGTTTTACTCTTAGCGACCCTTGGACTGTAGCCTGCAAGGCTCCTCAGTCCATGGGATTTTCCAGATGAAAACAGTGGGGTGGGTTGCCATTTCCTTCTCCAGAGGATCTTCCCAACTCAGGGATCAAATCCAGGTCTCCTGCATTGTAGGCAGACTCTTTACCATTTGAGCTTCCAGGGAAGCAGCACTTATCCACACTAAACTTGCACCAAAAAACAGTTATTGTCACTCTTTGGTCATCTGTTGCCCATCTGATCCACTGTATCCAGAGATACAGCTTTCTGAATCTCAATGAGATCATTACATCTGAGACGTACGCGCAGCACATTGTTGAGATACATTGAAAACTGTAACGCCTGCAGCCATTGGACAATGGAATGGGCCCAATTCTCCACAACACCCAACTGCACATCACACAAACAGTGCTTCAAATATTGAATGAATTGAGTTATGTTTTGTCTCATCTGCTATATTCACGTGACCTCTCGCCAACCGACTACCACATCTTCAAGCATCTCAACATCTTTGTTGCAGGGAAACACTTCCACAACCAGCGGGAGGCAGAACATGCTTTCCAAGAGTTCATCAAATCCCAAAGCACAGATTTTTATGCTACAAGAATAAACAAATTTGGCAAAAATCTGTTGGTTTTAATGGCTCCAATTTTGATTAATAAAGATGTGTTTGAGCCTAGTTAAAATCATTTAAAATTCATGATCTGAAAGCACAATTACTTAGGTACCCATCTGTGGTTTAGTCACTAAGTCGTGTCCAACTCTTGTGACCCCATGGACTGTAGCCCACCGGGCTCCTTTGTCCATGGGATTTTCCAAGCAAGAATACTGGAATGGGTTGCCATTTCCTTCTCCAGGGGATCTTCCCGACCCAGGAATTGAACCGAGGTCTCCTGCATTGCAGACAGATGCTTTACCAACTGAGCTATGGTACCCATCTAATATAATAATTTTCTTTGTTGTTCAGGTAAGAATTATATTCAAATTGCCTAAAACAGACCACTATATCATTATCATATATTTAATTATATTACAAAATGCTTGTATAATATGAAAAAACAAGATTTCTATCATAGCAGGTTCTGGAAAGTCTTTTATTACAATACTGTGATCCATTGAAGAATATATAGATTTGAACAAGTCAGAAAAATTTAGAGTAGTCAAGAGAAGAGCATAAAAATTCTTTGAAAAAAATAGGAGTTACAAGAAAAGGTCAAGAGAGTCAAAACCACTTTGTGAAGAAATTCTGAAGACTGTCTTAGAAACTGCTCTAAAACATACTTTTTCTTTTGTGGATTAAATCAGTAACATTTCTTTTGAGTGATTATAATTCCCCCTTTTCTGTCTCCTTTCATCCAAAAAGAAATAAAAGAAAAAATTTCTGATCATCCATGTGAATTATTTCCTGACTTGCAGAGAAATAGAAAATGAATTATTTATCATCTGACATTTATGGCTAATATTTAAAATCTTTTAAGGTTAATCATTTGCCTATACTAAATATATCAAATACACATGTGTGCTAAGTTGCTTTCAGTTGTATCCAACTCTTCTGTGACCCTGTGGATTTTAGGCCACCAGGCTCCTCTGTCCATGGAATTCTCCAGGCAGAAAAGCTTGGGTGGGTTACCATTTCCTTTTCCAGGGGTTCTTCCCGACCTAGGGACTGAACCCACATCTCTTGTGTCCCCTGTATTGGCAGGTTGATTCTTAACACTAGCACAACCTGGGAAAACTTCACACTAAATATATCAAACACACATACCTCCAGGAAGACTACTATATCATTTCTTAGTTCTTAAGTAAAATGTAATTAGTTCCTTTTCTGAATTATTGGTTTAATGAGGTTTCAAAATATTATAGAATAATTTACAGTTAAATGTTTAATTATACTTAAATACTAATAATTTTTAAGGGTTTTATCTTGGCCATATTAGGACACATAAATTCACCTTACAATGTTAATTCATGACATGAATTTCTACTATTATTGGAAAAACACATATAATAAGTAATAACAAGATAAGGTTAGCCAAATTTAACAGATTTCCCTGTACATTGCCATGTATATCAATAAAGCAACAATTAGTAAATGACTTCTGATATTTCTCAATAGATATTCTGGTAGCTATGAATCTCTAACAACATTTCCTTTAAAAAACTATATTATAGAAAAAAATGAAATAAGCTCTGAGCAAGTAATTTTGCTTCTGCTAAGATCTTCATCAGTTAATATGTAGGCCTCTCTTCACATCCTTCAACCATGAATAAATAACTAAAAATTAACATTAAAATTGACTAAATAATTTGAAATGATATGTAGGCAAAGAGATAGGAGAAAATTTTTCAAATTAGTAATGTACAATTCCACATATTTTCTAAACAGATTGGCTTGTTTGATGCTAAAACATAAGATAGCATTAAGAGTCCAAATTCTAATGTAAACTTCCTGGTTTAACTTCTGATGCCTCCATTTACTTGTATGTCCTTGTGTGAGTTTCTCTCTCTCTCTGCATTTCAGCTTTCTCTATGCCTCAGTTTCCTCATCTGTAAAATGGACATAATAATCATACCTACCTCATAAGATGACTGTGAAGAACATGTTAATTAATTCATATAAAACATTTATGTATACCTCCATCTCCTTTTGTTCTGATAAGACCAAACTCTTGTTCCTTAACATCAGCTCTCACCTTTTTCTACCATAGGCCTACCACTATACATTTATAGTAACTTTGCATTAAAGATAACTTCAAATATATATGAAAAAAAAATCACTGAAAGTGAAAGTCAGCTGAAAGTGAAAGTTGCTCAGTAGTGTCAGGCTCTTTGAGACCCCATGGACTATACAGTCCATGGAATTTTCTAGGCCAGAATTCTGGATAGGGTAGCTATTCCCTTCTCTAGGGGACCTTCCCAACCCAGGGATTGAACCCATGTCTGTCGCAAGGCAGGCAGATTCCTTACCAGCTGAACCACAAGGGAAGCCCAAGTTTACTGGAGTGGGTAGCCTATCTCTTCTGCAGTGGATCTTCCCCACCCAGGAATCAAACCAGGGTCTCCTGCATGCAGGTGGATTCTTTACTAACTGAGTAATTCAAAAAAGAACCCATGTTTGGGAATCTTAGCAAGTTAGTAATTAAGTGCTCCAAAACTGACAGCTATGTTTATTTTCAGGTGTGTGTGTGTGTGTGTGTGTGTGTGTGTGTGTGTGTTTGCTATATTATTTCATTTACTTGTCCTAAATGAAATTTTAGGGCATTGTCAGTTCTAGAGAGGAAGCTGAGGCCTTAGCTAAGAAGTTTAACAAGTATCCTAAGAACATACCACTAAGATTTGAGGCCAGCAACCTTCTCTCTATGCTTTTACTGGGCTACTCTGTCTTCCATGAAGAGGGATGGAGAGACTCCCAAAAATACTTATGAAGATGAATAGAAAGGCCACGGTGATCACTTAAGTGGGATACACAGGTCTTCATGAGGTGTGGATTCATAACTTATCTCTCTTCCATTGAGGAAAAATTTGCTAAAGTCCAAAACTTGAAGAAAAGTAATTGTCTTCTAATATTGTATAAGTTATTTTCTCTTTTCACAGGCAAGGCAGCATATTTACAAAAGAAGTTTCTGTTAAATAATCTCACTTAAAGTTGTCTTTAATGCCAAGATTTTCATCCTGTTTCTTTTGAAAAGAGGATGGTTTGACTGTAATATCCATCATTCCCCTGCTATCCATAATAAAAACAATATAGCTTTAAATAAGATGTGTCAGGCATACAGCTGCACCTTTTAAATTTACCATTTCATTTAATCTCTACAACCACACTAGTTTACGAATGAAGAAGCTGAAGCAGAAAAAGGTTAATTTGATGAAAGTCACAGAACTAGCAAGGGTTCACCTATGATCCAAGCCTAATGTAGGTCTAATTTTTTTTCTTTAATTAATTTTTATTTTTTAGTTTGTTTTGCTTTACAATACTGTATTTGTTTTGCTACACATCGACATGAATCAGCCACGAGTGTACATGAACTCCCAATCCCGACCCCCACCTCCCTGCTCCCGCCCCACACCATCTCTCTGGATTATCCCCGTGATCAGTCCCAAGCATCCTGCATCCTGCATCAAACCTGGACTGGCGATTCGTTTCACTTATGATATCACACATGTTACACTGCCACTCTGCCAACCCATCCCACCCTCTCCCTCTCCCACAGAGTCCAAAAGGCCGTTCTATACATCTGTGTCTCTTTTGCTGTCTTGCGTACAGGTTTATCATTACCATCATTCTAAATTCCATATATATGTGTAAGTATACTGTATTGGTGTTTTTCTTTCTGGCTTACTTCACTCTGTATAATCAGCTCCAGTGTCATCCACCTCATTAGAACTGATTCAAATGTATTCTTTTTAATAGCTGAGTAATACTCCATTGTGTATATGTACCACAGCTTTCTTATCCATTCATCTGCTGATGGACATCTAGGTTGCTTCCATGTCCTGGCTATTATAAACAGTGCCATGTACCCCAATGTAGGTCTAATTTTCTGTGTCTTTTTCTTATTTATACCTGCTCCCAACTCCTCCCCATAAACTACTCTAAAAAAGTATGCACAGACACACACAAATATAGTGTGCCATTAGTATGGTAAGTAACATAGATGAATATAAAAATAAGTGATATAAATAACTTACAGAGAAAGTTGGACACCTACACCAAAAAGATTAAGAATTCATGGTTAAATGGCTAAAGCTAGGGGATGGAATTATTTGTTTCCTATAAGTTTCTTGTTTTAAAATTTCCTTTTTATGTTACCTTCCTGTTCCCTTTCTGTTGCCTTTTTAATTAGAGAAAAGGTTAATTTTTAGAAATTCTATTTTTAAGTATTTGTGTTTAATTTTTATTCTGCTTTTTGGTCTTTCTTGAATTTTTTCCAGTACTATATGTGTTTTAATGGTGTCTAAATTTGATACTAAATAAGATTGCATTCTCTTCAAATTGATGTGAGCATAAAGAATGGATTTGTTTATTCAGACTTATTAGGTATATAAATGTCCACATATTTTAGAAGATTTCATTCTAGAGATTTATATAAAATTGGAAGGGATCTAAAATTTATAATATAAACATATAATCAAAGCATGCTGAGATATATGAAATATATATATATATATATATATATATATATATATACATACACACACACACACAGGCACACATATGTGTGCCTGTGTGTGTGTTCTCAGTTTCTGTCACAGAACTCCTCAAAGTCTCTTTAATTTCCTAATAGCTCCTAAAGAGCATTAATAGCATATTTGGCTCTAATATTTGGTCTTTGGTGCTGGTTCCTGACAGAGTTCCTAAATTTCTCGGAACTTCCTTTCTTATAGCAGTTATTTTTGTTCCATGAGGAAGTTTTGATGGGCTCCTGAATAGCACCTAGATGGGAGTTGATCATCAAAAAGACCAAGCTCTAAGTAGAAGCTTAGAATTTTCAGCTCTCTCCCATTCTCCAGGAAAGGAGGAAGGACTGGAAATGCAGTTAATAATTGAACATGCCCATGTGATGAAGTCACCATAAGAATCCCAGAGTATGAGGTTTGGTGAACTCTCAGGCTGGTGAACAAGTGGAGGTCCTGGGAAATTGGTGCCCCATAGAGGGCAGGGAAGTTCCAGCCCCTTCCCCTCATGATGTGGCCACGTCTCTCCCATACGGATGTTCAGCTGAGTCCTTTGCCATATACTTTTATAATAAACTGGTAAGTGAAAGTGAAACTGTTAGTCACTCAGTTGTGTCCAACCCTTTGTGATCTCAGGCTCCTCTGTCCATGTCCACACAAGAATACTGGAGTGGGTTGCCATTTCCTCCTCCAGGGGATCTTCCTGACCCAGGGATCGAACCTGAGTCTGCATTGCAGGCAGATTCCATACTCTCTTAGTCACCAGGGAAGCCCCATGATAAACTGGTAAACTGTAAGTAAATTGTTTTCTGAGTTCTATGAGGTGTTCTAACAAATTAATCAAACAAGAGAGGGGTTCATGGGAATCTCCAGTCGATAGTCATTGACTAGAAACATAGGTGGTGATCTGGACTTAGGATTGGCATCTGACATCATGGAGTAGGGGGACAGTCTCACAGACTGAGCCCTTATCCTGGGGGGATAAAGAGTGCCAAAACTGAATTACATGGTAGGTCAAGGGTCTTCAGCCCCTGGGCCTCAGTGCAAGAGATGAGCAGCTGGCAAGTAAGGGAAGCTTCATTCGCCATTCCCCATCACTCCCATTGTTCTCATTACTGCCTGAACCATCTCTCATCTCTCTCAAGTCTGTGGGAAAAAAATTATCTTCCACAAAACTGGTCTCTGGTGCCAGAAAGGTTGGTGACTAATATTGTAGGACATCCAGCTGGTGCCATAAAGAACTTCTGGTCTTGGGGAAAAATCCCCACCCATCTGGTATCAGACGTGTTGTGAGCGTGGCAGTGTTCAGAGTGAAAGAGAAACACAGGGGGAAGTTTGTTTTTGTTTTTGTTTTTTTCCTGCACATATGCCTAAGAAAAAGATCTGTCTATCAAACATATTAAGGTTTTAGAATTTTGAGAACTAACTGTTAAATTCACTATGACCTAGCATCAAAGCTAGAGGCTTTGTCCTTTCATTCTTTAGTGTATGCACTTTGGAGCTTGGTCCCACTGCCTCGGGAAGACTTTCCACTTTCTCTTCGTACAAATGTCCCATTCTTCTAATTCTCTTCCCTTTTCATTCCTTATCTAGCAAACTTCCAGCCTACCCACACCACTCCAATGTTATACAAAGAACAGAAAGAGAAATCATGAGAGTAAGTAGGTGGAGGAAAGAAAATATTATTTTGTTCACCTGAATCATATATATTAATAGTAATATTTCCCCCAATCTATACTATTACGGAAAAGAAGCAAAGGGAGTAGTCAGAGGAGCAGGAAGGAAAAGAAGGAAAAAACAGAAGAGGACAAAGAGAGAGTCCCTTGTGCCTTCCTCATCCTTCATAACAGCTTAATATTTCCGACTTTGAAATAAAAAGGGAAAAGGATGAAAGTGTCATGTTTATACTCAGAAGCTTTTGAAATCTTTATCACTCTTCCTAAGACTCTTATTCATTCACACCCAATAATAATGCAATCATGTCATGACACATTTATTTAAACATGATTCAGAGTTGTTATTGAGGCTGTTGATGTTAATGGAGAAGTTGACATCTTAAATCATAGCTGTTTGCCACAGGGCAAAGCAACACTTTGGAAAACAGAAGTATAGATTAAATGGTTGGGGGGGGGAGGGGTACAGGGAGCAAAGGACAGAAAGAGGGAGAAGGGAGTATGAAACCTCACAGGCAAAAATTGTTACAAGGAAATCACTATATGAATTGGGCTTTATACCTTAACATGTATTTTAAGTAGCAGATATAGTCACATATAGTTTGTTTCCTTCCTAGATTTTAATGCAACTAAGAATTATCAATGAATATAGTTAAAGAATTTTAAAATTCCAATTAGCTTTCAAAGAAACTGAATCTGTTAGTTATCTCTCTATATATAGGTTCATATTACATGTGTTTCTGGAAGAATCATTTATCCATGTCTAGCTAGCTATGCCAAATAGGCATAGTTCGAATTACAGCAGCATCCTCTCAAGATTCTTCAAATAGCCATCAGGAAATGTGTCATTGTGTGTTAACATACTTCATTTTGTTCTAGTTAGTATTTGTCTAGTTGCTTGCTTAGGTTTATTAAGGCTTCCCTTGTGGATCAACTGGTAAAGAATCCACCTGCAATTCAGAGACCTGGGTTCGATTCCTGGGTTGGGAAGATCCCCTGGAGAATAGAAAGGCTACCTACTCCAGTTTTCTGGTCTGGAGAATTCCATGGACTGTATAATCCATGGGGTTGCAAAGAGTCAAACAAAACTGCGTGACTTCCACTTTCACTTTTGTTTAGGTTGGCAAATGACAGGATTAGCTAAATGCCAGAGAAAAATCAATCCTCTCAAAATAAAGGCATTTATAACTTACTCTTTTAGTACAAAGTGGCTCAGAGGTTAAAGCGTCTGCCTGGAATGCAGGAGACCGGGGTTCAATCCCTGGGTTGGGAAGATCCCCTGGAGAAGGAAATGGCAACCCACTCCAGTACTCTTGCCTGGAGAATCCCATGAGAGAGGAGCCTGGTAGGCTACATTCCATGGGGTCACAGAGTCGGACATGACTGAGGGACTTCACTTTCACTTTCTTTCTTTTTCATTTAGTATTTTAAAAGTAACAGTTTTTAGTTTTTTTTTTAATGATTGATGTTTTAGGTAGGAAAAACAGACACACCCTACCACATATACAAATCTTTCTTAGGAGTCTAGAAATGCTATAGGCAAAGCATGTCTTAGTTACTGCTCAACCTGATACCACATGCTTCACAATGCAGTACAAACAAAGCAGTGGACAGGGCTCAGTGAAAAATAAATATCCAGTTGGGAGTGTGATAGCCTGGAGAAATAGAAAGGATTAACTGGGAACAATATGGAAGTCTGACTTTTTAGGGAAAAGGATGATATCTCTTTTATTTACATAATTTTCATCCTTCTTTGAATATACCAGAATCCTTTAAGTAGGACAGATGTAAACATACTTCTTAGATAAAATTAAGCCACAATACAGAAGTATAGTCACAATGCAACCGAGGCCAGCACCTTCACATTGGGGTCTATCAGCTATCTCATTTGAAGATGAGCCAGTTTTGTAACTCAGTTCTTTAGTTTAACAAATATTTTTTGACCACCTACATATTCTGGAACTGTCCTGAGCCCTTGGAATACACAAATGAAAACAACAGGTATGGTCTCTGTCATTTTGGAACTCACAGTCTCTCTATTTGTCTTTTTAGTCACAATTTTCTAAAAGCATAAAAATCCTGGAAGAGGGATAAAACGGTATGTTTATTCAGATATTTGCCCCAGAGCTGATTAAAGCTTTAGCTTGTTTACATCTGATTTGGCCTGATGGTCCACTGTGTTATTTACAAAACCAACTACAGTCTCCTGCATGCTTACTTGACCTCCATAACAAAATTATCAATGCAGACATTTTCTCTATGGCTGCCTCAAAGTTTTGCTAATTTTCACATTTGGGAATGGGAATAAATCCCCCAAACAAATGAAAGCAATGTCTGATGGACTCTCCAAGACCCTTGCCACATCCTGAAGTTCAACTGAAGTGAGAAACTTAAAACCTGGCTTATTAATATTTCCTTGTTTTTACATCTTCACAGGGACTGGGAAAGAAATAAAAACATTTCAGTGCCATGCAATGAACTTCTGTGGGCCTCTACCCATGATTTGCTACACTTAATTAAAATTATGCCACTGAATCAACTGTACTTCAATTTTAAAACTTTTATAAAAAATGATTAAAGACGATGCCACTGATATTCCCTTTGATGAGGACACAATATTAATGATTTCTCTAAGTCAAAGAGTGAACTTTGAGAGCAGTTACAAAATTGTGACTAATTACAACTAATTAATCATTTTGCAAGACTCCTTTCAAACTCTTTAAAAAGTGAAGAAAAGCTCTTTTTTCAAACTTTATAAAATACTAATTGCAAAAAAATCCATGAATACATGATTACAATTATCCAAATTACAAAAACCCATGAATGATATTAAATATAAAAGTAGAGGATTACCTTTGTCTATCATATCTTTACTACACAATTATATGTTTAAAATTATGTAATATCACTAAATTAACAGCCTAAAACAACAGACATTTATTATCTGTTTTCTTGGGTCAAAAGTCTGAGTTTTATTAGCTTAATCCACTCCCTCAGCGTGGCACAAATCAGCAGTCAAGGTGTTAGACATACTCTGTGTGTGTTAGTCATTCAGTCCTGTCCGACTCTGCGACACCATAGACTGTAGCCTGCCAGGCTCCTCCGTCCATGGTGTTTTCCAGGCAAGAGTACTGGAGTGGGTTGCCATTTCCTTCACCAGGGGATCTTCCCAACCCAGGGATTGAACCTGGGTCTCCCACATAGCAGGTAGACTCTTTACCATCTGGGCTACCAGGTAAGCCCCTAGACATACTCTTGTTCTCATTTGGAACTAGGAGTCCTTTTTAAAATTCATTCAGCCTGTCGGCAGAATTTAGTTCCTTGTGGTTGTAGGACTGAGGTCCCAGATTTCTTGTAAATTGTCAGCCAGGGATGATCTCAGCAATTAAAAGAAGTTGCCTACATTTCCTTACCACATGTCCCCCATATGCAGCTCACAAAAGGGGTGTTTGCTTTCTACCAGGACAGCAAGAAAGTCTCTCTCTGACTCCAGTTCCCCCTCCAGATAGCACAGTGATGGCTATCTCATCACCATCTGTTACATAAGGTAGCCTAATCAAAGGACCAACTACCCCATTATAGTAAAAGACTCTGCCCACACTCAAAAGGGAAGAGAATTATCCAAGGTATTTACATCAGGAGCTGGAAATCTTGGGGACTATATTAGAATTCTGCCTACCACAACAATGCTGTCTTATTTGCAATATGATTGAAATAGTGTAGTCCATATGGATGCCTTTTAGGACTTTTTCCGGTGATTGCTTTAAAGCAATTATTAGTTATCCTCACAACATTATTACTGTCATTAATAATTATTATTAACCTTAACTATGATGAGATAACAAGCAGAAAGATATCAGCTTCAGAGAGCTTTTAAGGCACCCAAGGAAGGCAGTGGAACATAATCTAGTGTGCTTGTACTTGGTCTGTTTCCCCAGCTCTGTACTGTGGTAGGATTCCTATATTAAGTAAAGGCAGACGGCAACCTGATGCTAGTGTACCAGTTTTGAAAGAAACTGGAAAATGCTTTTCTTTTAAAGGGCAATTAATTCATTAAAATCAAACTGACTATAAAGCAAGATTTCATAATTTTTCAAATTATAAAAATTTCAAAAATAGTCTATTTTGAAAATTAAAGTATTTTTGTTTTTGTTTTTTTTAACTAAGAGAAAGGGAAAAAATATTCTGAAGACTGAATACGTAGATATGTGGCCATACCACAAAAGTCATAGGAGAAGCCAATATACCTTAAACTTTCGACCTCTCTCTTTCTCCCCTCTCTCTTTTCTTCTCTTTCTCTCCTTCCACTCTAACAATTGCTATAACGATTAAGAAAACTACATAGATAAAATGTAAATGTTCTCCAGTTGAACAACTGTATTTCCTGAGTAGGTCCCTCCATTGTTAAGTTCCCTATAAGAGGAATAAGATTATTGCTAAAATATTCTCCAACTTTAAAGTTGTAAAATTCTATTGCAGTAATATAAATTCTAGAAAATTACAAGTAAAACAACAGATTCTGGGAGTCAGATTGGAAGGAAGGAAAAAAACAGTTGGGATGATCCCTAATATGTGCTCAGCCACGTTTTGAGAGCTGTCACAACAGCAACATTTAACATGGTAGGTAGCTATAGGAAGCATTAACAATTCTGTTTGATAGGTGACAAAACCAACAGATTGAGGGTTCAGTGATTTACTCAGCTCACATGACTAGTAAAGCTGTCGCTTGCTCCTAGGAAGCCCTTGATAAACGTTTGTTGAATAGGTGACTCAGTTTACAACTGAATAAACAAATAAACAATTTAGGGTCAAGGCTAAAATGACTCAAGAAAACATTTATCCTTCAAATGCTGTAAATTTCACTGGATAGTAAAAGGTAGATATTTTCAGTTATTTTAGTGAAAGTGAAGTCGCTCAGTCATGTCCAACTCTGTGCCACCCAGTGGACTGTAGCCCCCAGGCTCCTCCATCCATGGGATTCTCCAGGCAAGAATACTGGAGTGGGTTGCCATTTCCTTCTCTAGGGGATCTTGCCGACCCAGGGATCGAACCCAGGCCTCCCTCACTGCAGGAAGATGCTTTAACCTCTGAGCCACCAGAAGTTATTTTATAAATAACACTGCAAAATATCAATAAAAGCATGGGTTGACATCCCTTGGTTTGACATGTCATTCAACAGTCATTGACGTACTCTTAAGGCAATGATTCAGCAAATATACAGTTTTTTTAAAAAGCTACTTTTCCACATTTTTGCTATCTTTTCTGTGATTCATTTAGACAAAAAGTTACATCACTGGCAAATTAAATGTACCTTAGTACATACCTGTGCTTCCCTTGTGACTCAGCAGGTAAATAATCTATCTGCAATGTGGGAGAGCTGGGTTCAATCCCTGGGTTGAGAAGATCCCCTGGAGAAGGAAAAGTATTCTTGCCTGGAGAATTCCATGGACTGTACAGTCCATGGGGTCATAGTCAGACATGACTGAGTGACTCATTGAATACATACATATTTTTAATATATTTTTTCTTGTGTGTCACTGCAGAGAAATCAACTGAGTGGTCCAATTTTCTTAAAGGTTATCTCACTCCTATTTAGATTTTGTAAATGCAAAATCAAACCTGAAATAAGTTCTCTAGGCAAAAAAGATGTATGTTAACAGGTTTTCCTACAAACATAATTACATAAAATAAGCTTTCAAAATTTAGAGATATTTTAGTAAGAAATATCGATTAGAACTAATAAAACATTCGTCTAATCTAAAAATAAGCTTGATATAAACACATGTAACTCATTGAAATCAGATATTACCTTTAATTTTAATAAGACTGACTAAACTATAAAGTTAGTTTTATTTAACTATTTTCAAATAATCTTAATCCTTCCTTCTAAAATATTTGTTTAATTGACTTTTCTTCCATGCTGAAGTAGAATTAAAACTGACCAGGGAATGTTAAATTGAGATTGAAAGTGTTCCTTTTATTTTTTAATTAAATTACTTCTTCAAGATGTATTCTATAATGGACATAGAGCTATAATTTGTGCCCTCAAGATATGTACAACCTTGTAATGAAGATAATACAAGTATGTAGATTACAGTAATATAAAATGGTGTAATTATGAAGATTAAAAGAAATAAGGGGGAAAATGAATAAAGCATTATTGTGTGCAACAGAAAATAAAAAAGTGCAAATCGGCTGTCTAAGGAAGATACAGTCTCAACCATTTTAAAACAACATTCCATTATTCATTCAACAGAAACTATTTGCTATGGATGGTATTGTGCTCTCCTCCAAATGCAGTTGCTCAAGTCCTAACTTCCAGTATCTTTGAGTGTAACTGTATTTGGAGACAGGGCTTTTAAAGAGGTAATTAAGCTCAAATGAGTTCCTATGAGTATGACCTAATCCAATATGACTGGAGTCCTTATAAGAAGAGACAGGATACCAGTGATGCACAAATAGAGAAAAGCCAAAGAGGACTCACTAACAAACCACCTGCAGCTAGAGACTTAGAAGAAACCAAACTTGCCAAACCCTTGATCTTAAGACTTCCAGTCTCCAAACTGTAAGATAACAAATTCATGTTCTTTACATCACCCAATCTGTATTATTTTGTTATGGCAATTCTAGCAGATTAATGGATTCTTCCTTAAAAAATTCAATGGTAAGTTTAACACCCCAAAAGACAATGAATCTTGAACCGCACATTCTATTTTTTCCTGTAGAATTAATTTATAGTATAAGACAAATATCTAAATTACCTGTCACAAACACAAGCATTATGGGGAGGCGGATGAATGAGTGAAAACTGTCTGGGACTAAACAATAGGGAGTGGTGGGGACTGCAGCTAACGTGGAGCTCATGGTTAGGACACAGATGCTGACGCTAGGGGAGAAGGCAATGGCACCCCACTCCAGTACTCTTGCCTGGATAATCCCAGGGACGGGAAGCCTGATGGGCTGCCATCTATGGGGTCGCACAGAGTCGGACATGACTGAAGCGACTTAGCAGCAGCAGCAGCAGCTGATGCTAGGTGAGAGAAAAACATGTCACTCCGGATACATCTTAAGGGCCATCAGTTGCAACTTCAGCTCAGATATCTTGTTTGTTTTTTCATATAAACCCCTTTATTAAATAATCTCTATAGTTCTTTCTAGCTTCATCTTTTAAAAGTCTGTCATATCAATCCTCTCACTACTGGAGTTAGTAAATAGAGGATAAATTAAACACTCCCCAAATTTTTGCCTGGTATTGCAAACCACTTAGTAATCCACAGTTGAATCAAATTCTTCTCTAGAAATTAATTATATTGAATGACACAAGAAATTAGGAGCTTTTCAATAATATTAATAATATTCCACACTAGCTAGCATAGCTTCATTTCACACTTTCACATGTTTTTGCTGCTGCTGCTAAGTCGCTTCAGTCGTGTCCGACTCTGTGCGACCCCATAGACAGCAGCCACCAGGCTCCCCAGTCCCTGAGATTCTCCAGACAAGAACACTGGAGTGGGTTGCCATTTTCTTTTCCAAAGCATGAAAGTGAAAAGTGAACATGAAGTCGCTCAGTCGTGTCCCACTCTTCACGACCCCATGGACTGCAGCCTAAAAGGCTCCTCCGTCCATGGGAGTTTCCAGGCAAGAGTACTGGAGTGGGGTGCCATTGCCTTCTCCGTTTGTTATTATCCACACTTCACAAGTTAGCAAACCCAGATATCCTGCAGGTACTTCAAACACAAATAGTTTGAAATAGAGTAGATGGAAGGCACTGGAAGGAGCATCAGCATTGGAATCAGGTTGAACCTCCTGCTATAACATTCATTAATTTTGTGATACTCAGCAATGCTTAATTACTAGTTTACTCAGTATAAAATAAAGGTGAACATTTATCTCATACGTTTGTTGTAAAGACTTGTAGAAAATGTACATTGAGAAACCTATTTCATTTTTTTTTCTTTTTTTTTCATTTATTTATTTTAATTGGAGGCTAATTACTTTACAATATTGTACGAGAGACGAGAGACCTATTTCAATGCATAGATGAGAAAAAAGGTTCAAGAGTAGGAGGACCAGCAGCTGCAGCAGTAGCAATGGCAGTGGCAGCAAACAACAGCAGAGACATGCTCATCACATCTCAGGAAACTCTCAGCACCCCTTTCAATCTGTCCCTACACTATTCAAAAAGAAATAAAAGCCTGATTTTTTTTTCTCTTTCTTTAGCCTGTTTCTCAGGACATATCCTTTACTTCAGTGATAATCAGCATCATCCACCCAGGGGACTAACTACAAATAGGAGATCTTATTTAACCCATCCTTTCTCTCACCCACATCTCTGCTTACTCTCACATTTGTCCATCGCTGAAACCTAGAGTTTCTCCCTTTCACTGGAAATCCATTCTTTTCCTTTTCCCTTCATTTTCACTGCTATTACTTTTGCCAGAGTAAGCAATGGTTTCTCATTTTTTAATACAGTCATTTTTGTTTCATTGAAGCATAGCTGATTTACAGAGAAAGACAAATATATGATATCACTTATATGTGGAATCTAAAAAAAAATGATACAAATAAACTTATTTACAAAATGGAAACATACTCATATACTTAGAAAACAAACTTATCCTTACCAAAGGAGAAAGGCTGAGGGGGAGGGATAAATCAGAAATTTGAGAGTAACACACATACACTACCATATAGAAAATAGATAAACAATGTGGACCTAACTGTGTATAGCACAGGGAGCTATTCTCAATACTTTATGATAAACATATATGGGAAAATAATCTGAAAAAGAATATATATGTATACATACATGTATATGTACAACTGAATCACTTTGCTTCACACTTGAAACTAACAACATTGTAAACCTATGGTTTCTTAATTAGCCTCCTGGTATTCATTCTATCCCCTTCTCTTGCCTCTCCAATTCATCCCCTATTTTCTTGCCACATTAAACAATGACAAATGCAGAATATGTACCTTCTATACATAAACTGTGCCAGAACCATAATGTTGCTACTGTTTTGTGTGTGTGTGTGTCCAGTCCCTCAGTCATTTCTGACTTTTTACAACCCCTTGGACTGTAGCCTGCCAGGCTCTATCCATGGAATTTTCTAGCCAAGGATACTGTTGCCAGTTCCATCTCTAGGTCATCTTCCCAACCTAGGAACTGAACCTGTATCTCTTGCATCTCCTGCATTGGAAGGCAGATTCTTTACTGATTGTTTACAGATTCTTTACTGCAGATTCTTTTACTGCTGTTTTCAGTGAAGTCCAAACTTCTTTGTAATGGCTGTATTTTAGTGGAAGTAGCACATATGTTAGTCCTCTGCAATAAGTTCAAATCCCAGTTCTGCCATTTACAAGTTGCTTGAGTGCCTCATACTACAGATTCTCCAACTAGATTAAGTTTTTTTTTAAAGAAGACCTTGTAGGACTTCCCAGTGGTCTAGTGGTTGATACTCTATGCTTCTATTGTAGGGGGCTTGAATTTGATCCTTCGTGGGGAACTAGGAAACCACATGCTGCATGGTTTGTTCAAAAAACAAACAAACAAACAGAACCAAAAGGACCTTGCCATATATGACATCCCTGGAGTCATTTCTAATGCCCCAAACAAAGAAAGTGGGGTATCTGCTCAGTGATTGAATGAGATCAGTCACTGCAAGTCCATATAACTAACAAAGTTGGAGACAAACAGTCTTCTGGTCCAGGGATTTATTTCCTCCAATTTGGTGAGGTTTCTTCTCCAGTCAATGGATATGAAAAAATAAATTCTCCCAATGAAGATGACTCTATTGCTCAAATGGAAAAAACTTCTAAGACCCAATCCAAGATTTTCTTTTATGCAAAAGGACGTTTGGTCATATTCTAGATTCTAAAATCAAGCAAGTGTCTTTATGATTAACTATGTGAATAAGCACCATAAATACACTCATTTATTCACCAATAAATATTAATTGGGCATCACAGTGTACCAGAAAATGTGATAGAATCTGAGGATACAGTTGTGGTTCCTGCCCTTGATTTGCTTATGAACTACAGTAAGAAAAAGTAAATAAATAATCACACATATACACAAATCTATTAAATGCTATGAGGAAAAACATAAAAGCTGAGATAAGACCATAAAATGAGGACCCAGTTTAGGCAGTGTTTCAGGAAAGGCCTCTCTGGGGCTTTCAAAAACCCAGAAATGAAGAAAATAATTAATTTAGACATCTTTGGATATACACAAAAAGTTTAAGCATGCCATAAAGAGAAAAATTTTTATTTTGGACCTGCTGTTATATTTTAAATAATGATATCAATCCAATCTATACTGTCTTCTAGACTGTGACCTTCTGGATGGTGGGATGCTTCTTATTTCTTTTGTATTACACTGATGTACTCAATTCCAAATTGCATGAGTGACTATTCCATAAATGCCTGTTGACTGAACGTGTGCGAAAGGGTTAAAGGTAATGAGACAAGATGAGTATGTATGATTTAGACCACATTATGGCAGTCACTTTAATTAAGAGGTTAGATGCTCATTAACCAATCTGAAGAACCATTAGCAATGGAAAATAAAGAGAGTGAAAATAAGTATTGAGGAACAACATAATACAATTAAATTAATGGGGTTTAGGGAAGATCCATGAAAGTTCCCACAGCTTCTGCCTCTTCTTTATAATGTCATGGTTCTAATTTACCTCATTTATATTAATGAACAGAGGATTGCACAACTATTAGCATGATTGAAAATTACAGTAATGCTCAGTAAATCTACCCCTAATTATTATGATTAATGAGAAGTTGATCATCTTGGACCAGATTAACAACCTAAAGCAACTGAAATAGAGCAAAAAAGCTTTTTCTTGCTAATCCAGGTCTTTAGTCTTTTTTATTTAATGAAACCCTGAGCAATCCACTCAATCATGCTATATACTAATTCACTCTAACTATCCATTTACATAGATTTACATAGATTATATTTTTCACATTTATGTATTTATTTGAATAATTATTTCTATGTGTATTAAATGTGGTTTTATGATTGGCTTTATGGAGTGTTAACATTACAATATGAAATTGAATAATAAAACCAACCATATTTTTTCTCTACCTGTTTCCAAGTTATCTGTTTGAGGGTTATCTCCTCTAAAAGAGAAATTATTCATCTTTGTAGTCATCAGAATTAATAATTAAAACATTAAAAGCATACATCTTGCCTAATTATTTGCTTAAATATTGCTACTTTACAAAAAGAGTTTAAAGTGATAAAAAGCAAAGATAAAATACCAAATTTATTTTTATCACTTTAATATCTGACATTTTTATGATTGCAATGGGTGAGCTATTTTTATGTTAATTCTACCTCTATTAAAACTTCAATATGATATTGCCTTATGTTTCAGTCTAGTTTATTTTCTATCTTCTCCTGATAGGTGTCCATGGAAACAAACCTGTGGTCAATGCTAGACTCCTTAGCACAGTGGCCTACGACGTACACTTTGACAGCACAGCAAGCAAAGAGCTGTCAAGGCTGTTTCTGAGACTCCACGACAGCTTCTAATGGAGCAGAAAGAATTTCACAGTAACATGGCCTTTACATCCCGAAAGTATTGTCCCATCTCAAAACTGCATTTATTCTGCTCTTATTATCGAGAAGAGTTTCTTATTGTACTTATGGAATCTTGTTACAACCAATTTAAACACACAAATGTCATTTCTCCAGGCCTGTCTATAGTCTAAAATCTCAAAAACTAATTCACAAAATGTTTATTGAATGACTGCTCTGCACCAGACTTTGTGCTAGGGCTGGGTTTTAATAGTGCCAGAGACAAAATGTCCCCATCTTCATGGAGATTATTGTTTAGTGGAAGAGACAGAAATGGAAACAGCTATAAATATAACAAGTGTTGCATAAAGCATAAAAGATGGACAGGTGCCTTGGTAGTATGGAACAGGGAAACTTAGCTAATATGAGAGATTAGGAAAGCCCTCTGTGAGAAAATGACATTAAGAGGAGAGCCTAAAAGAGGTAATAGTTCCTAGCAATTTATTCTGTGATGAAGAACTGGGACTCTGTGAAATACAATGGAGTTTATGACTAGATATAAATTCCAAGAAAAAGGCCAAGTAGCAAAACAGACTTGTGTTATGGTCTAGCTTTACCAGTTCCAAGGTTGTATGACCTTTGGGAAATTATTTGTCTCCCTGTTTTATGCACCATAAAAGTAAAGATGGTATGTAGGATTACTGTGAGGACTATATGATATATATATATATAATATATAAATATGAAAATGCCTGATACAATAGAAAGTCTTCAAAGAATATTAATTTTCTTTTCCTACATAAAATAGGGGCCCAAAATTCTGTCTTGCCACTAATTCACAAAAGGAAATTTGGGAAGCATGTCATAAAAGTGCTTTGAATGTAGAACTAAGTGATTTACTAGGAAAATAGACTGTGCATCTGTCAAACCTGTGTCAAGTCACTTTTTAGCCCTCACTAGTTGTGTGGCCTTGAGCAAGTTATTTTATCCACTCTGAGCCTCAGTTTTCTCATCTGTAAAATAGGATATATAGGGCCCAGGTCACAGACTGTTAAAACAAAATTAGAGACTGAAGACCAAGCTCATGGGAGGACTTCTGGCGGATAGTAAAATAGTAATAAAGTTAGTTGTTTATGGTACTATAACAGTTGTGGCAATAACGGCAGCATCAGGAATAACCATCTTGGGCTACCTTCATTTATTTACATTTACACAGAGAGAGGAGGGAAATAAATTTGGGAGAATAAATCATGAGACAAATGCATCAGAATGAAAGAATTAAGAGTTCTACATAGCAGTCTGAAAACACTCCAAGGTTTCAGATACAGCTTTGAGATAAGGTTTGAGTGTTCAGAGGAGATTTAAAAGTCTGTTGTTCAGAAAATATCAAAAGTATCTATTCATGAAAGAATTTATAACCAGTTGGCTGGCCATTTACATCTAAGGATTGACAATTGTTTCTTACATGCTGTATGAGTCATCTAGGCTGCCTAACAAGCATCTCAAAACTTGGTGGCTTCTACAATTATTTTATTCATGACTTTGTAGGTGACAATTTGTTCTGTGCTAAGAAGAGAGGTTCCTCTGCTTATCTTGCCTGGGGGCACTGACGTGTTTGCAGTCATCAGTTAGTTCTGCTGGGGCTGGATTGCCACAAATGACTCCCTTCACAAGTCTGGGGGATGGCACTGGCTATTGGCAGGGTCTCTCTCTCCACATGGCCTCTCTCTCTTTGCAGAGTAGCCTGACTTCTTAGTGAGGGAGGTCTCAGAAAGACAAGAAAATGAGAAATGAAGCTACAAGGTTTTTATGGCCTGGGCCCAGAACTTCTGAAATATTACTATCATACTCTATTAGACAAAGCTAGTCACAAGGCCAGATCAAACTATGGGAGGTAGAGAAATAAACTGTACCGCTTGAAAGAGGAGCTGCAAAGACAAACTGCAAAAGAAGAGTACATGCAGAATTAAAAGAAATCTCTAAAAAGAATTCTTTTTTTTTTCTCTCCCAATGTACTATATAAAGCTAGCTCAGATTTGCTAACTTGTATTCCTATCCTCCCATAGCAATAGTACTAAGTTTTATTGCCACATGAAAATTAATCTTACACCATTTATGCTCATCCTATTGCATATAATATAGACAGCCAAATCACTCTACCTCTGTAGATCTCTTCAGATGATGTGCATGAGAATCATCAGGAAGCTTCAAAAAGGGAATGATCTCTACCTCCCACTGCTTAGGTATTCTGATTTAACTGATCTCATATGTGACCCAGATATTGCTTTTTTTAAAAAAGGTCCTCAGATGATACTAACAAATGATCATGATTAAGAATCAATATTTCTAACATTCCAGTTCCTTTCAAATATAAATATGAGTGTATTTTAAAAGCTCTTTCTATTCCCTTTGACAACTAATTATTTTATTTCTCCTTCCCCTATGACTATTCCTTTTTATTCTTCCTGGAAATCTCTTTATGTTTAAATCTTCATTGCTAATGATTTTCAAATTGTGATCTGTCTTCTTGAATTCACTCTGAAATTTTAGACTTATTTCTTCCTGAGGCTTATAGGACATCTATATATACCTGTAACTTAAGTGTCTCAAGTTTATATATATATATATATATATATATATATATATATAAAATATTTTTTAAACTGAACTAATCTTTCCCTTCATCCTGCGTCTCCTTTTTTAATCAAATTTCTCATTGAATGTTACTACCATCTATACCATCATGTAAGTAAAAAATTTATTTGTAATTTTAGACACCTCCCTATCACTTTATCCCTATGTCCAAGTCATTTTACATTTTTAATATCTCTCATCCTTTGTTGAAACTCATCTTTCTTGTCACCATTAATGCTTTAACTGAGGTCACCATCACATTTCACGATGACCACCTTGCTGGGCTTCCTGAAACTGGTAATGCCCTATTCCAAAAAATTTCCATACAATCTAAAATACAAAAATATCATTAAAATGCAAAATGGTCACTATCTAATGGAAAATATTTCATGGTTTGCTGTGGTTGGAGACACAGTCTAAGGCTATTTGATGACAGACCTGAGATTAAATTCTAAGCATTTGACCTTCAAGATCAAGAAGAAACAATGAAGTTGTTGGCCTAGAGATTAACTTATGAAGAAAATTATTTTGAGGTGATTGATGTGGTAGTAGCTGGGGAAAGAAACCTGGAGGAAAGAGAACCAGTTGAACAAATATGATAATCATTCAGGCATGTGGTAAGCTGGTCTAAAATAGTAATAGTCCCACAAATGTGCTGACTGGAGTCACTTATATTTATGATCATGAATCTCAAATGGGCACTTGCAAAAGCCAGACAGTACTATTATACCTTTCATAGTAAATTCATTTTCCTCCTCTCCAAGCCAACCCACAACTCACTTCCTTTCTTAAATCCGGAGTACTCTCCTATTTGGGGTTTCACAGATGGTGCAGTGATAAAGAATCCACCTGCCAATGCAGGAGATGCCAGAGATGTGAGTTTGATCCCTGAATTGGGAAGATTCCCTACAGCAGGAGATGGCAAACGACTTCAGTATTCTTGCCTAGAAAATTCCATGCATGGAGGAGCCTGGTGGGCTACAGTTCATGGGATCAAAAAGAGACAAACACAAATGAGCATGCACACACACACACACACACACACACACTAACACACACCTTTCATTCCACATTTCATTCCAGTGAATATTGCATCTCTCTTCTACCCTTTTCAAAAGAAAATTCTCAAAGTACTTGCATATATTTGGAGTCCTCACTCCTTTACCATGATTTAAAATATGTTCACACAGTCTTTGACATTTGCTTTAAAAGGTAGAGCAGAAATTTTTGTTAGGAATTTCCTTTTGATACAGAAGCAACAGAAGTGATGTGATGTAACTTTTGAGAATGTCACAAAAAGTAGCACAACTTTCTCCTCATTTGATCTCTTCTTCTATGGGAAAAGCTGCTGCCCTTTGGGGACGTGCCCTGTGGAAAGGCTTTGCCTCATGAGAATAGCCACTGAGGACCTGAGCCCTCCAGGTGGCAGCTTTATAACTGAGTCATTTTACAGCAGGCTCCTCAGGCCCACTGCAGCCCCACCCAACAGCTGACTGCTACTTCATGAGACCTGGAGGCAGAACCAACCAACAAAATACTTCTGAATTCCTAATTTGTAAAAATGATGAGATAATAAATGTTTACTGTTTTTTAAGCTGCTTTTTTTGGATATATATATATATATTTTTTTTTAATGTAGCAACAGATAACTAATATAACTACTTCTCATTCTTGTTTCAACCCAACCCAATTAGATACTTTCAATCACTCCGATAAGATGTTTCTCATATTAATTATAAATTAAATCACACAAAACCTGTTAAGCACTTAGAACAATATCTGGGCTTTAGTGTTATGTGGGTGTTTGCTATTAAGAGTGGTATTACCATTATTATCACAAATAGCAATAGAATACATAGGTCACTGAGGTCCACCATCTTGTAAAATCCAATGGTTAATTTTCTGTCTGTGTCCTCTCTACTTTTCATAGCACAAGCTACTCTCATGTTATTAAATACTTCCTATCTTCACCCTTTTTGGTTTCTTGGCATCATATACCCCATGGTAATCTTTTGAAAAGATTATCCTGTTTTGCCAGACATCTAATATTGAAGCATCCATGTACTGTTCTGATCTCTTTTTCTTTTCTTTCTTTCCTTCCTTCCTATCTACAGCCTCCCTAGACAAATCTACCCATAACCAAATCTTTACATATCATGATTTTTCTATATAGTAATTCTTTATCTCCAGCCCTGATCCCTCCTCTAAGCTCTAGATATACATATTTCATTCTCAATATTTCTGGGTATTTATTAGGCTTCTTAAATTTAGCATGTCTAAACAAGAACTCTTGATATTCTGCATAATTTTATTTTATATTTCCCATCACTGAAATGTAAGCTGTTTGACTACAGGAAGTTTTTATACCAGGCACTCAGTTTTGAAAATTCTGAGCTTAGAATAGTGCCAGGAACATAAAAGGCATACTAGAAATTTGCACAAGTGAAGAAAGAATAGGTGGAATCATTTAAAACACCCTGAAAATATAAATAAATATCTATTTTAGATTCTACTTTAATTTCATAAAGGTAGATTTTTATAATAACATGCAAAATAGCATGTAGAATCAAATTATTATGGCAAATTCCATGTTTAAGCTCCTTATAATGTTTGACCTTTAAAAGTATTTATATTGTTAGAAAATACAATATATCTCCTTCTTTTAAAAATGGGGGAAAAAATGGCATTGTAGAGTTCTGCCAAACAAGTCTCTAGTAGGAGCAATGTATACTTCTAATTAAAATGTATGAATCATTATGTTTTCTAAATACTATCATTTTAAGTTTTTTTTTTCAATTCTCTTAACATTTTATTATGCTCCTAATACATGCCAAGCTATGTACACATAGTGTGATATAAAGATAAATAATACTTGGTTCTTAGCAGCTAAAAGTGTCATGACAGGAA
Source organism: Aepyceros melampus (assembly GCA_006408695.1). Lineage (NCBI taxonomy): Eukaryota > Metazoa > Chordata > Mammalia > Artiodactyla > Bovidae > Aepyceros > Aepyceros melampus. The sequence continues at coordinate 106,943 of SJXQ01002619.1, forward strand.
TGGTTAGAGACAGACATGAAAACAATGATCACAAAACTATAAGAAAGTCTATGGGCATGTATATGAGGATAAAGCTGGCAGATCAACCAACTGCCAAGGAAGTCCAGGAAGAAGTCCTTCTCAGGGGTATAACCCACCTACTGTGGTATAGTAACTGTGAGGTCTGTCCTACCAGGATTAAAGATGCATCCAATCTGCAATACTTTTTCAATGTTTTTCTAATTTGTCCCATTTTTCTATTTAGATTCAACAGTCAGCCCAACTATGAAGTTCTTACCTTTTAATGTCAGTGTCCTTGATACAAATTCTTAAATATCTTTTTGAAACTATCATAGGTGTAATGTGATTGAAGTATTTATATTAATCCTATAAATGTACCCCATGAATTATTTCTCAAAGTCATTCATTTTGAATCTTTTTTATATTTAGGTCACATGAAACACACCACATTTTCCAATATCTTCAGCTGTTGAGTATCAGTGATTCATGCCAGATAATATGCTAAGCTTGACATCACCAGAGTCATATAAAGAGAATATATTAGGCCAAGGAAAGCTGATATTTTCTCTTGGCCCACTCAGCTATAAAACAAACACTCTGAAATCATTTTCCTTTTGACTATTGAGCATCAAATCCCCTGTAACCAAGGAAACAGCTTTCAGATCCCAGTTTAACAGACAAAAGGCAATTATCTGTCTGAAATAAGGGCCCATTCTCAGCACCCTTCTTCTCAGCTAATGCATCCCACTTTTTCACCTTTTCTTAACTTCTGTGTATCAATGACATACAGTGAAACTCTCTGCCTAAATTATCTCTGGTCTACTTCTTAGACTTTCCTACTTTGAAATTACCAAGCAATTGCAAATCTTTACAGTTGGGACAGACTCTAAACTGCAGCCTTTAAAAACCATTATTCATAGAAACTAGAAACAATGAATGTCCTCATGAACAACAACAATAACAATGTGGTGTTAATATAGCTGGGAATAGTAGCCTAAATACAACGCAGAAATCTCTGAGCAGATTAGCTGTGTGGTTCTAGCTCATGATATCTCATGAAGTTTCAACAAACTATTGATGGAGGCTGCAGTCACCTGAAGGCTCACCTGGGGCCCTCGGATCTTCTCAATTCACTCAGATAACTATTGGCAAGAGGTTTCACTTCCTCATCACTTGGCCTTCCCTATAGAGCTGCTTATAATACGGCAGTTGGGTGAATAATCCAAGAGAGACAGAGCATAAGAGCGTGCACCCAAGACAGAATCCTCAGTGTCTTCTAAAACCTAACCTTAGAAGTGATACACCATCATATATCAACAGACTACGACTACCCAGGGCTCTGAATTCTGGAAGGTAAGATCTATGAGTCCTCAGTTGTTGTGAGAAAGAATTAATATCTATGAAACATATAAAATTGTGTCTGGCTCCATATTAATGTTATGGAGAAGGGCATGGCAACCCACTCCAGTATTCTTGTCTGGAGAATCCCATGGACAGAGGAGCTTGTTGGGCCACAGTTCATGTGGTTGCAAAGAGTTGGAAATGACTGAAGCAACTTAGCATGCATGCTATATAATGTTATATAAGTTTTATATCTGCATCAGCAGCAGCAGCAGCAGTAAGGTAAAGTTAGGACAGAAATCTCTAGCTATGAGATGGGGGACAAGCCTGCCAGATATGGTCTCACTCCCTAAACTGGTCAATAGTACATAGAACTATAATTCTACTACTGCCACTAATTATGGTATGTGAATATGTTTTTCATCTTTACTGCAGTTTCCTCATTTTGAAGTTAGGGTATTAGAATTAAAACAAAATATTCACTAATCCTTCTAGTCCAGGTAACCAATAATGCCACCATTTTCCTTCCCCTGTTTAATGTTTTGGGAACTGATTAAAATAGGAAAAATACTTTTTATCCCAATCTCACTCAATATCTTTAACTAAACTGTTTTTATTTTCAGGGCATTCAATTTCTATTTTTCTAAATGGCAAGTCTATCATTTAGGTTAGCTGGATGTCCTTCTAACATCCTGGATGGTTTTCAGGAAATCTGTTAAATATTTTAGAGAAGGTAGCTCTAAAAAAAAAAAGATCAAATTTGTTGCCTTAGTATCATCAAAGATTATGTTTCCAAAACTCTATCTATTCGATAGTCGCAATGTTTCCCCATAAAGGATATTAAAATCTAGACAGTTTCCTTTATTTCTTTCAAATGTTTTATTGTTATAATTGCATATGGTAATGCAAATTTCTGTATGTTGATTCTGTATCCTGCAACTTTATTCAATTCTTTTTATTATTTCTGATACTTTTTTGGTGGAATATTTAGGATATTAGGAATATTTTGGAATATTAGGATTTTCTATAAGGACAAGTAAAACAGAGAAGACTCTCAATTGGCATATTGTTTTATAATTTTAGATATTCCCAAACTATTAGTTTGGAGAAGGCAATGGCACCTCACTCCAGTACTCTTGCCTGGAAAATCCCATGGATGGAGGAGCCTGGTGGGCTGCAGTCCATGCGGTCGCGAAGAGTCAGACACTACTGAGCGACTTCATTTCACTTTTCACTTTCATGCATTGGAGAAGGCAATGGCAGCCCACTCCAGTGTTCTTGCCTGGAGAATCCCAGGGACGAAGAGCCTGGTGGGCTGCCATCTATGGGGTCACAAAGAGTCAGACGCAACTGAAGTGACTTAGCAGCTGCAAACTATTAATTACAGTAATAATATACATAAGCAATTAAAATCTCACTTTCTTCCAATTCATATTAGCTCCAAAAGGGGCTATTCTTGATCAAAGAGTAACTCTTCCCTCTTCATGGTGATTAAGAGACCCACATTACCTCCACCTTGTGATCTGCCGTTTCTTGGTCTTGTGTTCAACAGCAGAACTGGAAAGAGGGCCCAAAAGTTAGACCTGCTTCTTAACTATCTTGGTCTGAAAGTGATACTCAGTCACATAGCCACTGAACGTAAGACAAAATAAACTTTAACCTAGCAGTGTTCACAGAAAAAGGAAGAAACAGAGTTGTATATAAACCATACAGTATCCATGCTAATTCCTAATCATAGAAGACTGGAGCTAAAAGGAACTTTACCATCTTTCAACCACCTAATTTGACAGGTGAAGAAGACCCTGAAGACTGGGATAATGAAGTAGCTTACCAAAAGTAAATAATAGTGTTTGTAGAATATAGACTTTCCCACTATTGCCTGAGAGTGTATCCAGTCACTCCATCATAAACAGACCTCGTGGAGGTAGACCCAGCCACTCCCAATCATCCACTAGAATCTGCATCACTTTAGCAGCTATAACCCTCCTCCAAGATTCCCATTGTCATAATAGCAGACCTAAAACCCATCATGGACTGGCCAGGTACAACTCCCTTAGAATGAGAAGACCATTTGAGGGACAATTAACTTCTTTAACAATTTGTTGCAAAACTGAGGACAAATTGTGTTAAAAGCAATGAATTTCAGTTTACAAATAAAGGAGCACAAGATACCTCCAACAAATATAAATTATTTGTTTGCCTGCTTAAAATGACATGATCTAACTAGAGGATGAATTCTTAAGCCCTATATTTAATTAAGTCATTTGGACTAAAAGCATAACTTTGGGCATTTGATCAATGAATTTTAGAAACTTCATTCTCAAGTGTTTGCAACTTTACTTTGCCTGGGATAACTAATTACTGCTTAACTATGTAACAGATATGCTTCCAGAATAAAGTGTTAAACTTTTCCAATTTATTTGCTTTTTCCAGGTCATCATTTAATGATCATAGCCCCACTGCATAGTTTGGTATCTATGCCAGGGAATACAATGAATCATCCAGCAGAGGGATTCTCCAGTGTATCTTGTCCAGCAAGCTTGTCAAAGTATGGGGAATTGCTACAATGATGCCCTCTGTGATGTAATTCCTTGGAACAATTGCCAGTTGTACATTTCTAGTACCTAAGTGTAGCAGGCAGCACAATGCATAAACAGGATCTGCTTTACCTACAAAATAAATTCTAGGATTAAGATCTATTTGTATCAAATTTCAGACATTTACGATGTCTGTTTTCAGGTGGTGCATGCTCCTAAACAGCCCTGTGAATAGCTCTCAGTTTACCAATAATATCATGCCAGCTGAGTCTCTGAGTCTTGAATAAACACATATACTGTTGCAAAAGCAGTTGAAAATTGGCCTGGTTGCCACAAACTAAGCTGTATTCCAATGTCACTAAGTATACTATCATGAAATAATTTTTCAGCAATTGTCACAGTCTCAAGGCAGATGTCCATCAAATTCATTTTACAATTTTCTGAATTGGACCTTTTTTTTCAGCATCAAAACACAAGTAGAAGATTATGTGTTATAAGTAAGAGAATACACCAATACTTTGAAAGTAATTACTTTTTGAAAGATAGTTATTGCATAAACGATTGATTGCACTGCTAAGTGCTTACAAATGTCTCATATAACAAACTGAATATAAGCAATCATACTATCTACAAGCAACAATTGATATAATTAAATTTACTGTGACTGTAAACATGGTCTTCACCAACTTCACACTGATTGAACACAAGTAGTCTAAATATTGAGGTGACTCATCAAGAATTAAAATTTATCCCTGTTTCAACAAACATATTAATCTGTTTGTAATGCAAAGAGAAACAGAAAATAATGACAAAAGAAATATACAAATGTAGCAGTTGTGTGATTTCAACTACAGAATGCTACATTGTTTCAAATCATAGGTTCACTGAGGAAAAACAAACTAAAGATAAATAGATTTGCAGATTTGCATGCACAGGCAATTAGTAACTGAATCATTCCATTTAAATTTAAATTTCAATAAATTAATTAAGTAATAAAATATTTAACTCTGGGTGATTGAAGAAGGCAATAATGTAACAAATTTTGGAGTCTCTGGGCAATAATACCTGAATCTTACCCTCCCTCGCTTGATATTCCTGACACTTTGGACCATCTACCCAGTTTCTTCTCAATTTGGAAACAAGGCCATTCTCTGAAAATATTCCTTAATTTATTCAATAAATACTTGTTGAGCATATAGTATATCCAAAGAATGATATTTTAGGAATACAAGTAGAAATATGGCAAAGTCTCTGTCCCAAGGAGCTCACACATTAATTAGACAAAAGCAGACTTCTAAATAAACAGCTGCAATAAAGGGACTCAGAAAAGTCTGAAAAGTGTTCAGTATTGAAACAAATAGCAAGCAGTCAGCTCTATCTGGGAGAGAGAGCAGACTGTGGTATGGTAAAAGGTTACATAGATGGTGTGATACACAAGATGAATAGGTGCTTTTCACATGTCAGGGAGCGAAAAGATGTCCCAGAGAAAGGTAACACATGAGCAAACCACATATGTAATGGGGAAATTAACTTTGTCAAAGTTGATGCAGACTTTACAAATTGGGGCACAAATTAATCAGACAGAGATAAAATACTAGACTTTCTACCTTTCTTTCTCCCCATTGATCTAATTTAGACACACTGATCCGCAAAGTCACGCTTATTCAAGTTGAATTTCCATATTCATCTTTTCACCTTGAAAACAGCAAATAGAATGAAATTATTTATCTATCCCAGGTGGCCCAGTGGTAAAAATTTCGCCTGCCAAGCAGGAGATGCAGGTTTAATCCTTGGGTCAGGAAGATTCCCTGGAAAAGGAAATGGCAACCCACTCGAGTATCTTGCCTGCTTGGGTAATTCCACCATCAGAGGAGCCTGGAGGGCTACAGTCTATGGGGTTGTGAAGAGCTGGACACAATTTAGCGACTAAGCAAGAGTAACAACTCATCTGTCACTTCTTAAAATTAACATGCTATTCATTGAAGATTTCAAGGCAACCCTAAAAAAATCAAAGAATGAAATATGACACTGGCCAATGGCATATTTCTTGGGTTGAACTCATACAGATGCAATCAAATAATAACTTTATTTCACCAGTTTAAAACTTACTGTTGGGTCTTCCTTCCTGGTTTCTATACTAAGTCAGACAAAGAAAAACAAATATCATATGACATTACTCACATGTGGAATATAAAAAGATGCTACAAATAAATTTATTTATAAAACAGACTGGCAGACTGCAAAAACAAACATAGTTACCCAAGGGGAAAGGTGGGGGGAGGGGTAAATTAGGAGGTTGGAATTAACATATACACATTACTATATATAAAATAGGTAATCAACAAGGACTTACTGTATAGCACAGAGAACTCTATAATAACCTATATGAATGTACATGAACTCCCAATCCCGACCCCCACCTCCCCCCTCCCGCC
>SJXQ01002619.1:113600-241365 GCA_006408695.1 Aepyceros melampus
GAATACAGTATTGTAAAGCAAAACAAAGTAAAAAATAAAAATTAATTTAAAAAAATAACCTATATGAGAAAAAAATCTAAAAAAGAATTGATATATGTGTATGTATAACTGAATCACTTTGCTATACATACACCTGAAACTAACACAACATTATAAATCAACTATACCCTAATATAAAATAAAAATAAAATTAATAATAATAATAAAGAAAAGTCATCATCACTCTGACTTCCCTCCCAAAAAGAATTGTATAAGCAACTCTCTTTAGCATCAAAAAGTCCAGTCTAATCAAAACCAAAACATGTATCTAACAAACTATGACAAGCTTCTTGCCTTTCCCTAGCTGAGGTCTGGCCTTTTCTTAGCAGCAGAGAGAAGGAGAGGCTTGATTTGACTTTTTTATTCTCCTGGTCCTCTCTCCTCATCTGCTTCAGACTCCTTGTGCTGTTTCTTGCTCTCAAAACATAGAGGTGAGAAGAAACACTGAGAAAAGGTTGATGTCTCTCCCACCTGGCTGTCAAGTATCAGTGTTACTTGAGCCCTCTCTTTGGAGGTCCAGCTTCTGGGACTAACACCATTCTTTAGAAAGAGGAAAGGACATTTGTTACTTCTATTCTGTGGCCTAAGCTGATACTATTAGCAAAATAACAACATCAGCAAAAACCTATCAGACATCCTTTACATGTAAAGTAACAGAGCAGAGAGAGACACCACAGAGCATGAAGCTACAGAAAGAAAAAAAAAAAAAAAGAGCAAAAATGATGAGAAGCAATAAAACTCAAACCTCCAAAAGGAGAAATGGCTTTTGCTGAAAAAAGGTATAAATTCCCCTTCATCATTTCCTTTGATTCCAGAAAACTGCTATCAAATATTACCCTGCACTGTGGCTTAGATGACAATCTGCCTGCAGTGCAGGAGACCTGGGTTCCATCCTTCAGTTCAGTTCAGTCGCTCAGTCGTGTCTGACTCTTTGCGACCCCATGAATCACAGCACGCCAGGCCTCCCTGTCCATCACCAACTCCCGGAGTTCACTCAGACTCATGTCTGTCAAGTCAGTGATGCCATCCAGCCATCTCATCCTCGGTCATCCCTTCTCCTCCTGCCCCCAATCCCTCCCAGCATCAGAGTCTTTTCCAATGAGTTAACTCTTCACATGAGGTGGCCAAAGCACTGGAGCTTCAGCGTTAGCATCATTCCTTCCAAAGAAATCCCAGGGCTGATCTCCTTCAGATGGACTGGTTGGATCTCCTTGCAGTCCAAGGGACTCTCAAGAGTCCTCTCCAACACCACAGTTCAAAAGCATCAATTCTTCGGCGCTCAGCCTTCTTCACAGTCCAACTCTTCCATCCTTAGGTCGGGAAGATCACCTAGAGAAAGGAATGGCAACCCACTCCAGTATTCTGCCTGGAGAATCCCATGGACAGAGGAGCCTGGCAGGCTGCAGTCCATGGGGTTGCAAAGAGTAGGACACAACAAACACTAAGGTCACCCTGTTAATCCCCACGTGAATCCTTAGATCCTTTTTCCACTTTGGAACTCTGTAAGAAGACTCTCCTCTCATCCTACTCTGTCAGGACCTCCAGCAGAAAAGGATCTCAGTTCAGTGAGTGAAAAAGTGAATGTGAAAGTGTTAGTCACTCAGTTGTGTCCCACTCTTTGAGAGCTCATGGACTATAACCCACCAGATTCCTCTGTCCATGGAATTCTCCAAGTAAGAATGGGGGCGCTTACTAAAGTGGGAGAAACACTGGACAAAACAAACTGACTGTTATCCTCCATAGCAACCTGCCTCAGAAGCTCGTTGCCTTAGGCTCTAGTAGCTCTGTTTTTCTCTGTTTGACTTTTTCACTCTTGTCCACATACCACTCTCTCTAGCAAAAGCATATATAACTCAACCAGGCAACATCTGTTCGGTCATTGTCTCTGTTTGAATGCTATCCTCGTCTGTTTTCTATAGGGAATGAAGATAAAGAAGTGGCTGATCCCTAAGTAAATCCCTTATTAGATCTTCAAACCCTTCACTGCTTTCCAGAACTTAAGAGTAAACTTGAAGAGAATATCCCAACAGACATCTGTTGTTTTAGAACAATGAGAAACCCTCAAGGTCTTCAGGAGAAAATCAGACTGGAAACAAGATTCAAACTTGTTTTATTTGGCACTAAATGTGAAAATGATTGTTTTTAAAATAACTGTGGAAATTGGTAGCATCTCCTGATATGCTACACTTGCCACTTTTTAAAATTTGTAGGGAATTATATTTGTAATTTTATTTCAAGGAAACGTTATGTATAAATAGAAGACAATGGCAAAACTGATGGTCTATGGAGGTCATTTTTCACTGTACCATTCTAATTACTTGAATGACCATTTCAATCTTTTCTAAAAGTAAGAAAAAAAATGTTTCCAAATACATTTTATAAAGGCGATGAATTTTACTCTTTGAATTACATTTAGATTCATGGAGTATTTTTATGAAGAGTCTTTAAAAAAAGATAAATAGTATGATATTGTTAATGGATGTAGAAATTTCAGAAATCAACACTCAGCACAACTGAATCTATAAATTCAGTGAATTATCCTGAAGACACATACTGCAGCTCTTAAGTTAGACAAACTTTCATTACACATATAAATGTTTTATGAACTGCTCAGTGATAGATGAGTGACAACTGTCACTCAGGTCATCAACTCTCCCATTCACATTGTACTAGGCAAATCTGTACACTCATATGATCTTAACTTCTCAATTGTGTTCTTGGATCTTTATGGTCCTTAAATTTCATTCAGGTGATAATTTACTGAATATACTATACTATATCCTATTATAATAAGAGAACAAATATATCAGAAACTATATTTCACTATTGTCCCACAACCCATGGCTTCCCTAGTGGCTAAAAAAGTAAAGAATCTGCCTACAATGTGGAAGACCTGGGTTTGATCTCTAGGTTGGGAAGATCCCCTGGAGAAGGGAATGGTTATCCACTTCAATATTCTGGCCTGGAGAATTCCATGGACAGAAGAGCCTGGCAGGTTACAGTCCATGGGGTCACAAAGAGTTGGCCACAAGTGAGTGACTTTCACTTTCAAGACTACAAACTTAACCAAAAAGTTAGTATCCAGATGGCTTGACCCCTCCGTTTTTCTGATAGGGTCTCCTGATATCTATTTACCAGTGTTATCTAAATGTGAATAACTCCTATTGTTAATTAACAAAATGGAGTTTTGGTCAATCACAATATAATGCCTCCTCAATATAGTACAGCTTCCATTTAATAAATTAATTCTTATGCAAATTTAACCTTTAATGGAGCTACAAACAGTTGCATTCACATTACATCTGCATAATATTTCCCAAATGGTTTAAAAGTAGTGGGAGTGGAAAACAACTAAATTTTTTTAGTAATTAAATGTCCCAAACATTGCATGTCAGGCTCAGTATAATTCTCCAATGTCTTATTTATTTGTTTTGCAGTACACACTCAAACTACATGATTACAACAGAGAGCTTGATCCCCTTCAGTGCATGTGCTGGAAGGGACACTGCAAATAGGACTATTGCTAAATGGACCACATCTAATGAGGTCAAAGCCCCTGGTAGGATACGCCAAGGCCATATCTAAATAGACTCCAAGGAACCATGACATTAAAATTCTACCTGAGAGCTTTTCTCTAAACATGATTGTGTAAGACAGTTAAAAGCTTGTTAATAATTTAGCTTTAAGTACTTTAATTTCCCTTAAACCTGGCCACTGGGGACAAAGTGTATATGTCTGTTTATGTTTGGTGTTTATCAAGAAAAAAAAATAATTAGAAAATGATTAATTCTGCTTATACATCATAGGATTAATTCCACTTAAAAGTAATAGAAACACATAGTAGAGATACAGCTCTCCTCTTGCTCTGAGAGTGACGTGGTAACCTGCTCCAGAAGAAAGCTCACCAGAGAGCCTGACACCCAATGGGCACTCCATAAAGGTTTCCTGAATTAAAAGACTGCCCAAAGCCAATGTTTATGGGAAAGGATATTGTTCATCCATGATGTGTAGTACATTCATGGCTGACTCCTTCCACCGTAGTCACCAACCAAACTTATTTTTGTTGTTTCACATTATACATAGGAATTAACACTGACTTTGGGATTGGTGCTAGAGAAACTCTTGAGGGTTCCCTGGACTGCAAGAAGATCAAACCAGTCAATCCTAAAGGAAACTGACCCTAAATATTCATTGGAAGGACTGATACCAAAGCTCTATAATTTTTGGCCTCCTGATGCAATGAGCTGACTCACTGGAAAAGACACTGATGCTGGGAAAAATTGAAGGCAAAAGGAGAAGAGGGTAGCAGAGGATGACATGTTTAGATAGCATCACTGACTCAGTAGATAAGAATTTGAGCATACTCTGGGAGGACAGAGGAGCCTGGTGTGCTGCAGTCCACTGGGTCACAAAGAGTCAGATGTGACATAGTGACTGAACAACAACATTGACTTTCATCAAAATATTTGCAAAATAGCACCATGAAAACACAGTAGAAATATCCAATTCCTGAAACACAAACTCCCTAGGTGTGGTGATTTTGTTTTGCTTTCTGATGTGCTTCTAGTGCCTAGGACAGTGCCTGACATATAACAGATATTCAATAAACATTTATGGAAGGAAGGAAGGAAAGAAGCAAGGGATGGAGGGAGGAAAGAAGGAAGAAAAGATGGGACCAGGAGAAAAGAAGAATGATACGAGTCCTAATGATCTGCTTCTCCACATACTTTTTTTTTTCTTCTTTTTAACCAGGAGGCAGTGGGGTATAACATTTGACCTTATAAATTCTGAAACCAGATTACATTTGAATCTTACCTCTTCTGCTTATTAGCTATTTGGCTTCACATATATCTGAATTTTTTTGTGCCTTACTTTCTACTTCTGTAAGAATGGAATCATTATAATAAGCATTACTTTCCACAGGGTTGTTGTAAGGATTAAATGTGAAAATATATTTGGCAGCATTCAATGAATATTATCTCCTACTATTATGATCTATTATTAATCTCCCTTTAGGAGATGATTCATTTCTAATGTGATATATTATTTATCATCCTCACTAAGACACTTTTGATAGTGAAAGGGGGAGCCACTAACATGATTAAAAATCATCAATTGACCTACTCCAAGTGTAAATTGGAAAGTACCAACCAATCAGAGACATATGGTTCTGCTACTTACTGGCTAAACCTGATATCAGACAGACATCCTTATTCCCAGACCTTAGACTAAAATATTTAGCAGAAGCTATATAACTATCACTTTTACAAGCAACACAGTAGGCTCCAACTCAGAAAGTTAAATACAGTGGGTACAAATACAACCACTTCGGCAGCCTTCTTAATGTCCTCCCAAAATTATGTTTCAATCAAAATACTCCTCTACTACTTGTGTATGTCTCCATTTCCCACTCCACTGAGGCCAGGGCTCATCATTTCTAATAAAGTGTGGCTCAGCCACAATAAATGGGCCTATCAAACTCAATATTTAGGTCCAAATACCCCTGGCTTTCAGTTCAGTTCAGTTCAGTCGCTCAATCGTGTCTGACTCTTTGCGACCCCATGAATCACAGCGCCAGGCCTCCCTGTCCATCATCATCTCCTGGAGTTCACTCAGACTCACGTCCATCGAGTCCTTGATGTCATCCAGCCATCTCCCCTGGCTTTATTCTTCATTAAATTACCTCTGAGATGATATGGAAATTACTGTCACAGGCATTTTCTATTTAAAATGTAGGGATGAAACAATTGGCTTGAACTGTAGTCTGAGAATTGTATATCAGGTCAGAATGTTTAATGCAAAAAGAGCTATGATGGGAAATATTGATTTCCTGGTAAAATAAGCATTTACAGGGTGCATTTGAGGTGTTCAGTGCTAGAGAATCCATGTACAGAAGACAAAGACTTTTTTCAAATCTTATAGAGAAAACGAGTGCAATGTAACATGATAAGTATCATGCCAGAGAGGAGCAAATTATTGAATATAATAGCGGTACCACAAAGTAGGATCTGGGGGATCTGTGATACCAAAGAAATAATATTTGAAGAATCTAAACAAGAAAATTTCACACCAAAAAAGAAAAAAAATTGATTTTGGGCCCTGCAGACAACTCTGCGTTTGCTAAAAGAATTAAATGAAGGAAGTGCATTTGAGAAAAAGTCTATGAAAGACATAGGATTATGAAAAATGATCTTAAATTCCAAAAATTAAAAATAGTTTGATATGCTTGCAACAAAATATCTGAAGCCGAGAATAAGAAGCAATAAGGCTTTGGATCAATCTGGGTTGTTACTACACATCACTAGTTCTAAGGAAGAAGAAACTAGGGAAAAAAGAATGTGATAATAGAAAGATAACAGCTAGCAAATACTTTAAAAATATTTTGCAGCATTTTTGAGGTAACAAAGATGTAACACAATATTTTGATTACAGCATTTAAAAGATATATTCACACCAAAGTTAAAAGAAAAAGAAAAGCTACTTAAGTGCAATTTTGTTTTATTACCTAAAATTCTGCTTTAACTTTATCTTGAGATATGCAGCCTTAACATCCACTATCAACTGAAGAAAAAAAATTTATAAGAGAAAGGAAGGAGAAAACAGACACTTTATTAGTATCAGCATGAAATACCCTTTCAAGTATAACTTCCTTCCACAGCCTTAGAGACAATGAATCCAATCTGTACTTTTTCCCTTTTTATTTGGTCATCTCAATTGGGTCAAACATGTTAGCATATTGATTCATAATATCAGCTTGAAAACTGATACTTAGTAAATCATTTAGAAGGTTTACTGTAGATTGTTGTCATAATTGGAAAAGATAATCATTATTACTTTAGACATTTCAGTCATGCCTTCTGAAAATCACATTCACACATCAACTGAAAGTGACTTGTTAAGAAATATTTTTACCCATTTTGAAGACTTTCTATAAAATAGAGGCTTTAAAGTCTTCAGTTCAGGAAATTATAAAATTTGAGATTTTAAACATATTTTTTCATTCTTTTTATTTATTACAGTAGAAAAATGAAGATGTATAAAATTGGCAAGTTCACTATTAAAACATTGGTATATCCTATTATTTGTCTTAATATCCTTTCTATATCCTTTTATCTCATAGTTTAAATAGAGAAGCATGTAGATACATAAGTAGATAGATGCATAGATGGATAAAGACCTATAGAAAATGAATATATATAGCTATTTGATACAAATGGTAGTATGTTATACATTGTTTTATAAAATGCTTAAATTTTACTTTCATTGTGCCCATTTTTCATTTTCTTATTTTTCTATAACATCACTTAATAGTTGCTAAAGAAAGTGAAGTCACTCAGTCATGTTCAACTCTGCGACCTCATGGACTGTAGCCATGGATGGACCAGTTTTCTCCATCCATGGGATTTTCCAGGCTAGAGTACTGGAGTAGGTTCCCATTTCCTTCTCCAGGGGATCTTCCTGACCCAGGGATGGAACCCGGGTCTCCCACATTGCAGGCAGATGCTTTATTCTCTGAGGCACCAGGGAAGCCCTAATAACTGCTACGTATGCCACATAAGGAACACAGTATAGTTTAATCCTTTATAGCAGCATACCGTCCATGTGGTTGACAAAAAACATCAGTTCTAATGAGGTGGATGAAACTGGAGCCTATTATACAGAGTGAAGTAAGCCAGAAAGAAAAACACCAATACAGTATACTAATGCATATATATGGAATTTAGAAAGATGGTAATGATAACCCTGTATGTGAGACAGCAAAAGGGACACAGATGTATAGAACAGTCTTTTGGACTCTGTGGGAGAGGGGGAGGGTGGGATGATTTGGGGGAATGGCACTGAAACATGTATAATATCATACAAGAAACTAATTGCCAGTTCAGGTTCGATGCAGGATACAGAATGTTTGGGGCTGGTGCACTGGTTACTGGATGATACCGGGAGGGAGGTAGGAGGGGGGTTCAGGATAGGGAACACGTGTACAACCGTGGTGGATTCATGTTGATGTATGGCAAAACCAATACAATATTGTAAAGTAATTAGCCTCCAATTAAAATAAATATTTTTTTTAAAAAGTTGTGCACAACCTTGATATTTAAGGAAATACTTTCTAGAATTTACAATTAACTTAAAAGGGGATTTATAATCTTCGAGAATACTACATTATAAAAATGTCAAAGACCAAACTTTAAAAGGATCTTTGCTCCAAGAAAAGAATATTCAGTTACTTTCCAACTCAATGTTTTTTGTCTATGATACAGCAAAACCCACTGTAATTAACAGTTTCATGGTGGTGGTGGTTTAGTCACTAAATTGTCTCCAACTCTTGCAACCCCATGGACTGTAGCCTGCCCAGGCTCCTCAGTTAATTAAATTAGCCAAACCAAGCTTGTTTCCAAGTATTTGTAGACAATAAAAATGAGTGGTTTTCAAAACTTAGCAGATATAAACAATTTTCAGGGGAACTTTTCAAAGATTCATGTTCCTGAAATATACTCCTTTCCCCCATAATTCAGATTCAGTAAGTCCATGGTGAAACAGGAAATTACATTTTAATCAAGTATGCTAGATCAGAAAACCAACAAGCTTTTCTCTTTAAAGAATCTTACAATAAATAAATATTGTAAGAATAAATACTTTAAGCTTTGGTGTTCTCCATCACATTTATCTTTATCTTGTCTTATTTTTTTGTTTTGATTTTTACACATCTTAAAATATGTAAAAACTATTATAGTAAATCAGGCTATACAAACTCTAGGCAAGAATTAGTCTACAGATGTAGATGGCTGACCCTTGCACTCAATGATTCTGAAGAGGTCAAGGGATAATACTTTGAGAATTTCTACTCAAGACCAGTGCACAAAGAGGAGCCCACAAAATGTGTGAGTGGGGCAGCTATAACAATATGCTATTATTTGGTATGAATTAGTACTAATGTTGTCCCACAGTTCTGGGTAGCAATGAGACATTTTTTTCTGTTGACCGTTTAGCTACTATAGCTAAGCATTGCTTTGTTTGCTTTTTTGGGCCAGGTTCTAAAGAACAGAACAATGATCATGTGTACAATGAACTGTAAGGTAATACTAGCATCCTCTGTAAAAGGTACAATGCAATAGCATCGTATGTTGATGCCATGGTTCATTTGAGATGTTGGTTCTGGTCCAGATTCCAAGATTATTGATAGAATAAAAATCAGTACAGTGCAAAATACATTAAGAAGAGCCAATTTGGCTGCTGATGAACTTTGCTGTTTTCTATCAACATAGAAGACTGTATTTTCCAGTGATGGCTATAAAAACATTTAACATCACCCATGCTCTTACAATGTGATTTTGACACTTCTACTATTGACAAGTAGTGTCAATGACAACTCCTTACATTCCTTGAAACTGGTAAGACTTGTAAAAATGGCAGAAATGACATTATGTGAGTTCTGAGGCTAGGTAATAAAAGGCAGTAAAACTTCAACAGGCTTTCTGGGAACATTTGCTTCTAGAAACTTGCTGCCATGCTGTGAGGAAGCCCACAGGAAGAACCCATGTATAAATATTCCAACTGACAGCCCAGGTCAGGACTCCCAGCATCAACTGTCAAACATACCAGTGAAAATACCTCTGGATTATCCAGCCTCCAGCTGTTGAGTCACTGCAACCATCAAGTCTTTCCAACTGAAGCCTCTGACATGATGAAGAGAAGAAAAGCCATTTCTGCTACACCCTCTCCAAACTGCTGACCCACAAAAACCATGAGAGGTAATATAAAATATTATTATTGTTTTAAGGCACTCAGGAATGATTTGTTGAGCAGTGACAATAATTAGAACAGCAAAGGAGATAAATATATCCAATGACTTTGATATACTCAGTAACTTTGATAAATTTAGGTCATTAAAAAATAGATCTCTACATGGGAACCTATGACCATGAATGTGTGAATGCATACTCCAGTGACATTTTAGGAAACCCAAAAGTAATCTATATATTTTTTAAAGAATTAAATTTAGTTGAGGTTTAGTTGAGTTGGCAAAAACTAACAATATGTCAAGTCCCATATGTCAAAAGTGGCAGATGTCTAATTAAATATAAATATATCAAACATAAAAATAGCATTCCATAGCTATATTTACATCTATATAGATACATAAAATTGAGTAATAGTTATTAAAATGGCAGTTTACCAAAATAAAATATATTATTAGTGAATAAAACTCAATATAAATCTTTATAATACAGGCATATCTCCTTTCATTGACTTTGCAGATACTGTAAGTTTTACAAATTGAAGGTTTGTGGCAATTTTACAATGAGCAAATTTATTGGTGCTATTTATCCAACAGCATTTACTCACATGTATCTCTATATCACACTGGTAATTCTCACAATAATTTAAATTATTATTATATTTGTTATGGTGATCTGTGATCAGTGATCTTTGATGTTACTACTATAACCATTTTGATATGCCTTGAACTGCTCCCATGTAAGACACCAAATTGAATCTATAAATGTTGTGTGTGTGCTGACTTGCCATTTCCTCATCTTTCTTCCTCTCATAAGCCTCCCTGCTGCCTAAGATAGAGCAATCTTGACATTAGGCCAGTTAATAACCCTACAATGACCTCTAAGAGTTAAAGTGAAGAGTCTCATGTCTCTCATTTTAATCAAAAGCTAGACATGTTTAAGCTTAATGAGAAAGGAAGCTAGGACTCTTGAACCAAAATAGCAAGTTGTGAATGCAAAGGAAAAATTTCTGAAGGAAACTAAAAATGCTACTCTACTGAACAAATAAATGATAGGAGAGCAAAATAGTTATATCAGTAATTATTGCTGATATGGAGAAAGTTTTAGTGATCTGGATTAAAAGATCAAGCCAACCCAAACATTCCCTTCAATCAAAGCCTAACCCAGAGTAAATCCCTAACTCTCTTCAGTTCTATGAAGACTGAGAGCTTCAGAAGACAAGTCTGAAGACAGCAGAGAATGGTGCGTGGGGTGTAAGGACAGAAGCTGTCTCTACAACATGAAAGTGCAAGGTGAACAGCAAGTGCCAATGCAGATGACTTGCTATAGCCCAAGAAGACAGAGGATGAGGTGGCTGGATGGCATCACCAACTCAATGGACACGAATTTGAACAAGGTCCAGGAGATGATAAAAGACAGGGAAGCCTGGTGTGCTGCAATCCATGGAGTTGCAAAGAGTTGGACACAACTGAGCAACTGAACGGCAAAAGATAACTAATGAAGGTGACTACACTAAATAACAGGTTTTCAAATAGAAAAAAAAAGATGCCATCCAGGGTTTTCATAGCTAGAGAAGAGGTCAATGCCTCGCTTCAAAACTTTAAAAGACAGACTGACTCTCTTGCTAGTGACTAATGCTTCTGGTGACTTTAAGTTGAAGCCAATGTTCATTCACTGTTCCAAAAATCCTAGAGCCCTTAAGAATTATGCTAAATCAACTCTGTCTGTGCTCTATAAATGGAAGAACAAAGCGTGGATGACAGCATACATGTCATTTGTACAACATGGTTTACTGAAAATTTTAAATCCACTTTTGAAATCTACTACTCAAATAAAAAGATCCCTTTAAAAATATAACTGCTCATTGACAATGCACCTGGTTACCCAAGATGGAGATGTATATGGGATTAATGTTGTTTCCAAGCCTGCTAACACAACATATTCTGAAGCCCTTGGGTCAAAGAGTAAATTTAAATTTTAAGTTTTATTACTTAATAAATATATTTTGTAAGGTTAAAGCTACTATAAGTAGTTATTTCTCTGCTGGATGTGGGACCTGGGCAAAGAAAATTGAAAACCTTTTGAAGATTCACCAATATAGATTCCATTAAGAACAGGCATGATTCATGGGAAGAAGACAAAATATTAACTTTAACATGAGCTTGGAAGAAGCTGATTCCAATCCAACACTTTAGTGGAGGAAATAACTGCAGATGTGGTAAAAATTGCAAAAGAACCATAATTAGAAGTGGAGCCTGAAGATGAAACTGAATTGCTGAATTCTCATGACAAAATGCTAATAAATAAGAAGCTTTTTCTTATGGATGAACAAAGAAAGTGCTCTCTTGAAATGGAATCTACTGCTAGTGAACATACTTTGAAAATTATTGAAATAACAATAAATAATTTTAAAATATTACATACATTTAGTTCTTTTATAAAGCAGTGGCAAGATGTGAGAAAATTGATTCCTATTTAGGAAGAAGTTCTACTACACATAAAATGTTATCAACAGCATTGCATGTTATAGAGAAATTTTTTTGAAAGGAAGAGTAGTGGATAAGGAAATTTTATTGCTGTCTGATTTTAAAAACAGCTATCCCAGCTTTCAGCAACAACTATGTGATCAGTCAGTAGCCACTAACATCAAGCCAACAAAAACTGCATTTCTTCCATCAAGCCAGAATAAAAATAGCAGCATTAGATATAATGTTGTTGCACAATTAATAGACTAAATGGCAACCCACTCTGGTATTCTTGCCTCGAGAATCCCAGGGATGGGGGAGCCTGCTGGCTGCCGTCTATGGGGTCGCACAGAGTCAGACACAACTAAAGCGACTTAGCAGCAGCAGAGTATAAACTTTTATATGCACTGTGAAACCAAATATGCATGCCGCTTGCTTTACTGGGATAATTGCATTATTGTAGTGAGATTGATTATATTCTTTGCAGCCAAAGATGGAGAAGCTCTATCAGTTCAGTTCAGTCGCGCAGTCGTGTCCGACTCTTTGCGACCCCATGAATCGCAGTACGCCAGGCCTCCCTGTCCATCACCAACTCCCGGAGTTCACTCAGACTCACGTCCATTGAGTCTGTGATGCCATCCAGCCATCTCATCCTTGGTCGTCCCTTTCTCCTCCTGCCCCCAATCCCTCCCAGCATCAGGGTCTTTTCCAATGAGTCAACTCTTCGCATAAGGTGCCCAAAGTACTGGAGCTTCAGTTTTAGCATCATTCCTTCCAAAGAAATCCCAGGGTTGATCTCCTTCAGAATGGACTGGTTGGATCTCCTTGCAGTCCAAGGGACTCTCAAGAGTCTTCTCCAACACCACAGTTCAAAAGCATCAATTCTTCTGCGCTCAGCCTTCTTCACAGTCCAACTCTCACATCCATACATGACCACAGGAAAAACCATAGCCTTGACTAGACGGACCTTAGTCGGCAAAGTAATGTCTCTGCTTTTGAATATACTATCTAGGTTGGTCATAACTTTTCTTCCAAGGAGTAAGTGCCTTTTAATTTCATGGCTGCAGTCACCATCTGCAGTGATTTTGGAGCCCAAAAAAACAAAGTCTGACACTGTTTCTACTGTTTCCCCATCTATTTCCCATGAAGTGATGGGGCCAGATGCCATGATCTTATACTCCTTTTCCTATTTGGAACCAGTCTGTTGTTCCATGTCCAGTTCTAACTGTTGCTTCCTGACCTGCATACAGATTTCTCAAGAGGCAGGTCAGGTGGTCTGGTATTCCCATCTCTTTCAGAATTTTCCACAGTTTACTGTGATCCACACAGTCAAAGGCTTTGGCATAGTCAATAAAGCAGAAATAGATGTTTTTCTGGAACTCTCTTGCTTTTTCCATGATCCAGCGGATGTTGGCAATTTGATCTCTGGTTCCTCTGCCTTTTCTAAAACCAGCTTGAACATCAGGGAGTTCACGGAGAAGCTCTATACAGTTAGCAAAAACAAGACTGGGAGCTGACTGTGGCTCAGATCATGAACTCCTTATTGTCAAATTCAGACTTAAATTGAAGAGTGTAGGGAAAACCACTAGTCCATTCAGGTATGACCGAAATAAAACCCCTTATGATTATACATTGAAAGTGACAAATAGATTTAAGGGATCAGATCTGATAGACAGAGAGCCTGAAGAACTATGGATAGAGGTTCGTGATATTATACAAGAGGGAGTGATCAAGATCATCCAAAAGAAAAAGAAACGCAAAAAAGGTCAAATGGTTGTCTGAGGAGGCCTTACAAATGGTTGAAAAAAGGGGAGAAGGGAAAGGCAATGTAGAAAAGGAAAGATATACCCATTTTAATGCAGAGTTCCAAAGAACAGCAAGGAGAGATAAGAAAGCCTTCCTTAGTGATCAGTGCAAAGAAATAGAGGAAGAGAACAGAATGGGAAAGACTAGAGATCTCTTCAAGAAAATTAAAGATATCAAGGGAACATTTCATGCAAAG
The DNA here is from genome assembly GCA_006408695.1 of Aepyceros melampus. NCBI lineage: Eukaryota > Metazoa > Chordata > Mammalia > Artiodactyla > Bovidae > Aepyceros > Aepyceros melampus. The sequence continues at coordinate 127,847 of SJXQ01002619.1, forward strand.
ATGGGCTCACTAAAGGACAGAAATGGACCTAACAGAAGCAGAGAATATTAAGAAGCGGTGGCAAGAATACACAGAAGAACTGTAAAAAAAGGATCTTCATAACCCAGATAATCACAATGGTGTGATTACTCACCTAGAGTCAGACATCCTGGAATGCGAAATCAAGTGGGCCTTAGGAGGCATCGCTACGAACAAAGCTAGTGGAGGTGATGGAATTCCACTTGAATTATTTCAAATCCTAAAAAATGATGCTGTGAAAGTGCTACACTCAATATGTCAGCAAATTTGGAAAACTCAACAGGGGCCATAAGCCCAGAAAAGGTCAGTTTTCATTCCAATCCCAAACAAAGTCAATGCCAAAGAATGTTCAAACAACTGCACTCACCTCACATGCAAGCAAAGTAATGCCCAAAATTCTCCAAGCCAGGCTTCAACAATACATGGACCATGAACCTCTAGATGTTGAAGCTGGATTTAGAAAAGGCAGAGGAACCAAAAATCAAATTGCCAGCATCTGTTGGATCATCAAAAAAGTGAGAGAGTTCCAGAAAAATATCAACTTCAGCTTTATTGACTACGCCAAAGCCCTGACTGTGTGGATCACAACAAACTGTGGAAAATTCTGAAAGAGATGGGAATAGCAGACCACCTGCCCTGTCTCCTCTCTGTATTTCCATACAGAGAAATCTGTATGCAGGTCAAGAAGCAACTGTTAGAACTGGACTTGGAACAACAGATTGGTTCCAAATCCTGAAAGGAATACATCAAGGCTTTATATGGTCACCCTGCTTATTTAACTAATAAGCAGAGTACATCATGTGAAATGCTGAGCTGGATGAAGCACAAGCTGGAATCAAGACTGCTGGGAGAAATATCAATAACATCAGATATGTAGATGACACCACCCTTATGGCAGAAAGTGAAGAAGAACTACAGAGCCTCTTGATGAAAGTGAAAGAGGAGAGTGAAAAAGTTGGCTTAAAACTCAACATGACCCAGAGGGATGATATGGGGAGGGAGGTGGAAGGGGGGTTCTCGATGGGGAATACATGTACACCTGTGGTGGATTCATGTTGATGTACGGCAAAACCAATAAAATATTGTAAATTAATTACTCTCTGATTAAAATAAATAAATTTAAATTAAAAAAAAACTCAACATTCAGAAAACTAAGATCATGGCATCCAGTCCCATCACTGCATGGCAAATAGATGGGGAAGCAATGGAAACAGTGAGAGACTTTGTTATTTTGGGCTCCACAATCACTGCAGATGGTGATTGCAGCCATGAAATTAAAAGACGCTTGCTCCTTGGAAGAAAAGCTATGACAAACCTAGACAGCATATTAAAAAGCAGAGACATTACTTTGCCAACAAAGGCCCATCTAGTTGAAGCTATTGTTTGTTTTTTTTTTTTCAGTAGTCATGTATGGATGTGAGAGTTGGACTATAAAGAAAGCTGAGCACCAAAGAATTGATGCTTTTGAACTGTGGTGTTGGAGAAGACACTTGACAGTCTCTTGGACTGCAGCGAGATTCAACCAGTCAATCCTAAAGGAAATCAATCCTGAATATTCATTGGAAGGACTGATGCTGAAGCTGAAACTCCAGACTTTGGCATCCTGATGCAAAGAACTGACTCATTGGAAAAGACCCTGATGCTGGGAAGGATGAAGGTGGGAGGAGAAGGGGACAACAGTGAATGAGACGGTTGCATGGCATCACCAACTTGATGGACATGAGTTTGAGTAAGCTCTGGGAGTTGGTGATGGACGGGGAAGCCTGGGATGCTGCACTACATGGGGTCACAAAGAGTCAGACACCACTGAGCAACTGAACTGAACTGAACTGGAACTGAACCCATATATCCAGGGTTTGCCTTTAATGACTTAGAGGCAACTGACAGCAGAATATATATTTTTGTTTGTTGCTTAATCGCTAAGTCATGTTTGACTCTTTTGTATCCCTGTGGACTGTAGTCCATCAGGCCTCTCTGTCCATGAGATTTCCTAAACAAGAATACTGGAATAGGTTGATTGCCATTTCCTTCTCAAGGGATCTTCTCCACCTATAGATAGAACCCATGTCTTCGGCATAGGCAGGTGATTCCTTACCACTGACCCACTAAGGAAGCCCATAATGTGTGTGTGTGTGTACACATATATATACATATAAGTGTGTTTATCATGTACATGTTCAGCTTTTCAGTCATGTCCTACTCTTTATGACCCCATGCACTGTAGCCCTCTAGGCTCCTCTGTCTATGGATGTCCAGCCAAAAATACTAGAATGGGTTGCCATTTCTTCCTCCAGGGGTTCTTCCCAAGCCAGGGATTGAACCCATGTCTCTTGTATCTCTTTACTACTGCGCCACCTAGGAAGCCCTATGTGTTTATCACATATATCATATATTACTATTTATCTGCAATGATAAATCCAAAAAACTCTGGAAACTAGAACACTAAAGGAAATATGATTTAAAAGTTTTAAAACTTTTTCCTAAGAACAATAAAATTGTAAAGGAGGGTCATTAACATCATTCCTAAATTCCATTTCCTAAAATCTACTTCCGTTCCATTCTATTTCACATCTTGCTTATATCTGTTCTTGGGAACAGTATTTCCCAGGGAATTTTAAAAATTTAAATTTCAACACCACCATTCCACCATAATCAGTATTTAAGAAAGGTATTGTTAATCTTAGAAAAAGGTCATATTCAGATTATGCCTATAAATTTGATCAAAGTGAAACCATTAAATAGTAATCTTCAACTCTGCTTTTCTGGGAAGCCTTATAAATTTCCCCTTGCAAGGGTTGGACTGACTTAATATGCAATCATGTACAAAGAAAGTATTCATGTTACATTTGAAAGAAGAAAATGAGTTGCTTTTAACCTACAATCTGGTCAAAATAAGTATGACATAGAGAAATCGGCATCATGTGTTAGAGAAATTATACATTTGACCCTTCTAGAGGTAAATGTACTGTGATAAGTTACAATGTTCTATCTGTGCACATGGCAATTACTCCATTTAAGCACAGTTCTATATCAGGGATTTTATATGATTATGAGCTGATGTGAAGGGTTATGTAAGTGATGGTTCTATCTTCACAACTTTTAAATGTTTATTTTTATTAAGTCCATAAACTGCAGTAGCAAATCACCTTGCTAAGAAATATCTACATATTCAGTGTGAATAGATATAAAACTGCAAGACTGTAGAGTTTACATTGCATGTCAAAACCTGTTAGAACTAGAAGAGACTTAAGTGTGCTCCTAATTTCATACCTATCTCCTTTCCATCTTCCTTCTTCCTTCCTTCCACCCTCACTTTTTCCCCTCTTTCCTTTCCTGATACAATTCTTTCTTCCCTCACCCTTTACTTTCTTGTTGAACTAGTGTGAAAAGAAAATTAGAATCACAAAAAAGTTAGAATCACATGGTTCAAATCAATGAACAGATTTAATAAATGAAATAAATGAAATTCATTAAATTTAATAAATGAAACAGATTAATAAAAAAAGTTACTACATACTATAACTCACACATTACTATATACCATACCATGCACTGTCCTAAATGTTTTATCAAATATTGCCCCAATTAATTCTTAACACAACTCTATAAGATAGGCACTATTATCCTCTCTTTTAAAGATTAAAAAACGTAGACATACAAAACTTATTTTTCCCAAATGACATAGCTAGGGGTTAGAAAACAGGATTCAAATCCAGGCAGTGCGACTGGAATCTGCCCTCTTTACCATTTGCTCTATTAATGAAATTTTTGTCAAAATTTTTGTTTAAGCCAAATAAACAGTAATTAACTAATTTTATAAAGTGGCACTCAACTGATAAACATTAAAGTCAAAAAGGAAGTACCCACAGCTTAAATTCTTGTAAGGCTTTGGAAACCTGGAAAATATCCAAGAAATGCAGGCAGAATCAACCCAGAGAGAGTTTTTGAAATTGCTACCAATGTTTTTATTTCATTCTGAAGAATATTTAGAGAGAAAGGAGGAAGTCTTCAAGAGACCTTCTAAGTCATTATTTTAACTGATAAAAATAAAATCCTCATTGTCCATAAATTTCAGAAATTTAAGGCTAGGTCTTTCAATCACAGAACAAGCCATGTTCAATACCCATTTATTCAGTCTTGAATGTCTAGGTGTACAAGTGTACCAAAGGTTTGAAAACTCTATTAAAGAACATAAGTGAAACAAATCGCCAGTCTAGGTTTGATGCAGGATGTAGGATGCTTGGGACTGATGCACGGGGATAATCCAGAGAGATGGTGTGGGGCGGGAGGTGGGAGGGGGGGTGTCGGGATTGGGAGATCATGTACACTTGTGGCTGTTCATGTCAATGTATAGCAAAATGAATACAGTATTGTAAAGCAAAACAAACTAAAAAATAAAAATTAATTTTAAAAAGACGTATGGAGAAACTATTTTTCATTATTAAAAGCACATTAAAAAATGCAACTGAAAAAAAAAAAAGAATATATTTCACAAATTTCAGTGAATCCAAGGAATTTGGGCCGCTGGGACTTTAACTTTCCTGGTGGCTCAGTGTTAAAGAATCCACCTGCACTGCAGGAGACCCCAGTTTGATCCTTGGGTCAGTAAGATCCCTTGGAGGAGGGCATAGCAACCCACTCCAGTACTCTTGCCTGCAAATCCCATGGACAGAGGAGCCTGGCAGGCTACAGTCCACGGGGTCACAGAGTTGGACACAACTGAAATGACTTATCATGCATGTGTGACTTTTTTTTTTTTTTGCAGAAGTGTTTTAACTCATTCTGATGTCAAATTTCAGAGATTCGAGATTAAAATGTTAAATATGGAAGAACCTCAGATAATAGGCAGTGCAGCAGACCAAAAAAAAAAAGTGGCATCGAAAAGATCTAAGTGAGAATCTCTCTTTTTGCATGTATCGTCCCTCATGAAATACGGCTTTGGTAAGCCTCTTTTTCTGTAACATGATAATACCCATTTTGACCTTATAAGTTAGTTATGAGGATATTATGTTAGAAAATGTGGTTTAGTATACATCAGATTTTCATTAAGGCTAGTTTATAAATAATGTTGGGCTTCCTAGGTGGCACTAGTGTTAAAGAATCCACCTGCCAATATAGGAGACAGGAGACGCAGGTTTCTCCATGGGTTGGGAAGATCCCCTGGAGGAAGAAATGGTAACCCACTCCAGTTTTCTTGCCTGGAGAATCTTATGGACTGAGAAGCCTGGTGGGCTACAGTCTGCGGGGTCACAAAGAGTCAGACTCAAAGCGACTTAACACACACATAAATAAAGTACTGGAGACCTCTATACTGGTAAGTATTGCATGGTCTTTCCAGATCCCTGTTTTATGGAAATACAAAACCCCAAGAAACACAGGATATGTTTTTACTTCAAACAATACATTACCATGAAAATTACATTTAATACATATTAAGTGAATTTATTATAGCAAATAATTTCTAAAGAAATATACATATATAAATATATTTAGAAATATTTTTCTAATTCAGAAAAAGTAGGATATATCTATGGAACAAATATTTGTCTGTGGCATAAAAATAAACTGAAAATTAAAATACTCATATAAAGAGAAATTATCTCTGAATTTTGCAAATATTTGCCTATAATACAAGTTCAGATTTTTTTAATTAAATGATTCTCATACAGGAAAAGGTTTCAAACCAGCCTTCAGACACAAATCATAAACCGGCAGGAGATCAGTGATAGTTAGTAACTATTATATTCTGGCAAGTTGCTTAGCAACTCTAGAACTGCAATTTTTCAGGCTTTTTATTCAGGTTAGAAATATTTATTGAATACTTACTACATGCATGTTGCCAAGGAGAGATACAAACAGCGTCATGGAGGGAATATTATTTTTATCATTTCCTCCTATGACAAATTGACTCTACACAGTTTGATAACTTGACTATAAACTAAGAAGAGGAAAATGAAAGAAACTGATTTTGAAATCCAGCTAGATGGCCCCCAAAAACTCTGTGGTTCTTTATTTTCTGCTGATAAACCCTAAATCATGACTTTGGAACCAAATCATAGTCTGTCCTACAGTTATGGAACTGTTTCATTTTTATGCCAATTGTAATATCCATGAGGAATAGGGACCCTACTTCAGGTATATTTTTAATTCATTTTCCTAGAACAGCACTACTCAAAGAGAGCTGTTGGATGGTAATTTTTGATAAAAGACTTGTTCCTAACCCCTAGTGAAACAGGTACAGACATTGAGATTGCTAAAATTTTAATGACAATTTAAATGATTTTATGTCTCTTGAACTTAATGACAGAGTGTTTCGGTATGCCATCTATATATTTCATTTTTTAAACCAGATGTCTATATCAATGCCTTTTTTAAATTTTTTAAAAAATAAGGATAGGATTGACATATGCATAATATTTTATATAAAATAACCAACAAGGACCTACTGTATAGTACAGGGAACTATATTCAATGTTTGTAATAACCCATAAGGGAAAATAATATGAATATCTTTTTTTTAAGGTGGACAAATAATTTTATTTTGTGCATGCAAATACATGTCAAGTACTGCAAACTTGTTCCATCAATTTTCTCTCAAACACTGGAAATCATGATGCTCTATTCTGTGAACAGCCAAAGCTAATATCTCTTCACTTCAGTGCTACAGCAAAAACACACAGAATTCATTCTTTGCTATTCACTTCATCACAACCCTCATTGTTCCATCTCTGCTCATATATATATATAACTATATGTATATGTATATGTATATACACACATACATATATCTGAGTCACTATTCTTTACACCAAAAATTAACACAACACTGTAAATCAACTATATTTCAATTAATCAATAGGGGGATTTTATATAGATTTTAAAATGAAAAGTAAAAAGTAAATAAAAATTTCACCTCTGGTATAAAAGAAGAACACTAGCCTGAACATTTGAATCAGTTTTGACATATGTATGTACCCATGAAATCATCTTCACAATCAAGACAAACATTTCTCTCACCCCTACAAGTTGTCTTCTGCCCGTTTACAAGCTATTCCTCTCTCCAACGCCATAGATAATTAATAACAGATGGATGTGACTATGTTTCACTAAAAATAATTGGTAAAAACAGGCATCAGGGTGGATTTGGTCTGTAACCTGTAGTGTGATAACTCTGCTTTAGAGTCATTCCACTGTTCTTAAAAAGCATTTGAAAATGATTTAAAAACAAAGAGAGAAGTAAAAGCTGTTGGATTTTTGGTCCTAAAATTATGTGGAATCTGATTAAAGTTTTGCCAAAACAATCTTAATAATAGCTCAATTTCCATTTTGAATGAGCCTTTATATCAGAATCTTGTTTGGGTTTAACTTTATCAAGTGATGTTTAGAAATCATACCATGTAAGTAGCTCTTATTACAACTGCTCGATTCTCAAATTTATTTATTTTTTATTTTATTTAAAAATTAGCTACATTAAGTATATGACTATACATAAAGGAAAGAAGTCATGTGAATTTTATAAGAAAATATTCAGTGCCCAGGGGATAGGTATTTTGGACTCTAAATCAATCAAGACCGCTATGAGGACTAATTCTTCTCTGATATACAAATAGAATACAAAGTAAATAAACCCTTTGATTTTCCTGAAATGGAGAAATAGTATTTCTTTAAAAAGATACTAATTGACTAAAACTAGTTGGTTCCAAAACACCATCTCTGTGAAATAAAAACACACATATAAGAATGTTTCTGTCCCTATGTCCCACCAAGTATTCTAAAATTGTGGACAGTGCACACATACCCTTAGGCTTAAATTAATCTTAGTTACAAAAATATTAATTAGCCTTTCAATCATTAGAACAGTTTCCCTCAGAATATATTAATTGAAACATGAGGGTATGCAGCATTGCTTTTCTGTATATTGTTTTTGTAAAATAAATAATTATTGCCCTACCATCATTATGGGAAAAGAAAGGCAGAAAATGAAAAGTAGCAATAACATGGCAATGATGCAAAAATTCTATCTCTATTTTTTAAGTTTGCTAGAATTATTATAATTTCTAGATCCCTATTAATTTTTTGTGTTTGCATATATATATATATACACACACACACACACATGTATTTGTTAGAAGATGTTACTATAAAATGAGATTCAAGTAGAACACCATCCTTAACTTGTTGGTGTTTAGTTGCTAAGTCACAATGTAGTCATGTCTGACTCTTTTGTGACCCCATGGAACATTGGCCCACCAGGCTCCTTTGTCCATGGGATTTCCCAGGGAAAAATACTGGAGTGGGTTGCATTTCCTTCTCCAGAGGATCTTCCCAATCTAGGGATTGAACCCGTGTCTCCTGCATTGGCAGGTGAGTTTGTTACCATTGAGCCACCAGGGAAGCCCCATTCCTTAACTTACATTACAGTTTTATTTACCATTATCTAGTTTGTACACCCAGAGAAGGCAATGGCACCCCACTCCAGTACTCTTGCCTGGAAAATCCCAAGGACCGAGGAGCCTGGTGGGCTGCAGTCCATGAGGTCGCTAAGAGTCGGACATGACTGAGCGACTTCACTTTGACTTTTCACTTTCCTGCACTTGAGAAGGAAATGGCAACCCACTCCAGTGTTCTTGCCTTGAGAATCCCAGGGACGGGAGCCTGGTGTGCTGCCATCTATGTGGTCGCATAGAGTCAGACACAACTGAAGTGACTTAGCAGCAGCAGCAGCAGCAGTTTGTACACCAGAAGAATACACAGGGTACTCACTGAAAGAGAAAGCTTAAAAGAACACAACAAGATAACTAAAAGTGTGCAACTGAAAACCCCATGTTTATTGTTATTCAAAATTTTCAAGTCCAAACTCCATGTGTGCATGTGTGGGTCTGTGTGTATATATTACAAAAGTTAAAAGTTCCCCAGAGTATTGCTCCATATTACCTTCACCACTACCAATTAACTGTAAATTTTGAAATAGGGGATCAAAAAAGTAAAAGTATTCTATAGAAAGTACTATAAAGCTTTGTTTTTCCTCTTAGTTGGTAACAGTTTATGTCAAACATACATAAACCAGAGTATTTATTATGAACCATAATTTCACTCTGGAGCTTCTCTAGTGACTCAGCCAATAAAGAATCTGCCTGCAATACAGGAGACACACATTTGAGTCCTGGATCAGGAAGATCCCCTGGAATGGGAATGACAGCTCACTCCAGTATTCTTGCTGGGAGAATCCCGCAGAGAGAAGAGCCTGATGGGCTACAGTTACTGTTACAGAGTAACAATAAACATAGGGTTTTCAGTTGCATACTTTTAGTTATCTTGTTGTGTTCTTTTAAGTTTTCTCTTCCAGTGAGTACCCTATATATGTCTTCTGGTGTAGCCCTCTCGAAGAGGCAGACCGTGGAGCAACTAAACACAAACACACAGGCATATTTTCCTTCTACATGACTGTGAGAAAGTCTGATGCATCTGCTATAGATACTCAACATCCACCTGGACAACTACAAGATCATCCCTTACTAAGATTGTTTCAGCGTCACTACTTTGGACAAACACTTATTCTGTTAGAATAATACTGTATGTATGTGCAAGTAAGCAGTTTTTCAGTTGATGTTCCAGATTCTATCTGAACAATCATATCAAATTAACTTTACAGATAATCCTTTGAATGTGTGGATCTTTTCAGTTTTAGAAATATCTGAAGTTGAATAAGCTAATACCATAGAAGTGGGAAAGCAAGACCTTAATCTTATGTGAGGCAGGGCAGTACATTGCAGTACTCATTAAGAAAAAGAAAATAGTGTTCTTACACAGTGCATAGATCACATGACTTTGTGTGGGCATGCCTTCTTATGAAGCTTATCAATGCTCTACCAAAAAGGATGGCAGATAAATGACTGAAGATCACAAAACAACACCCTGTACATTCTTACTATCATATTCTTTGAACTTTATTTTTTGTTACATTTTAGTTATTGTTTCCATCAGGTTGTACATTCTTTGGAACAAGGATAATGTTTTTATTTTCAAGAATTATTTCCTTAGTGCCTAACACAATGTCTGTAACATAGTTGATATTTAATAAATATTTTGAATGACTAACCTTAATACATCATACAACTGACAGAATAATATCTCAAGGTTTGTTATATTATTATTGTTATTAAATAAGAAATTGAAAATACTTTTGAAAAAGTCATTTATAACTCTAGATTGAGCTTCCCAAAGTGCACGTTGAGAACTACCAAAAATAAATCTATCTGGATTAACAGTTTAAAACAGGTACCTCTTATCCATTTTATACATAATCCATCTGATTTGCTTGGTTATGGCATAAATTTCTCTCTCTCTGGGCATATGTACGTGTGTGTACATATGTGTATGTGTGTATATATATATATACACATATATATACATATACATATGTGTATGTGTGTACATATGTGTATGTGTGTGTATATATATATATATACACACACATACACATATATATACACACATATACATATATATATATATACACACACATATATATTTTACAAAAAGAAAACTCCCAAGAGCTTCAGTTGTACACTTAAGACTGAGAAATCTTACTGTTGGTGATAAAAGTAGTAGGTATACTATTATTGTTGCTGTCAGTAGTACTAGTACTAGAAACAAAAGTAGTAATAAAAATGAATAAATAAATATTTGTTGAATAAATGGAGTGACGAATCATTGTCACATGCCTATGTATCAGAATGCTAAGTAGTTTATGATACATTTAGTTAAGATGTATCTCAATCTTTAATGTACTGTAACATGTATTTACATTTAATAAAATTTATTACAACTTCAGGGATTCCCTGGTGGCTCAGATGGTAAAGAATCTGCCTGCAATGCAGGAGACCTGGGTTTTAATCCCTGGGTTGGGAAGATCCCGTGGAGAAGGAAATGGCAACCCACTCCAGTATTCTCGCCTGGAGAACCCCATGGACAGAGGAGCCATCCATGGGGTTGCAGATAGTCAGATACGACTGAAGCGACTTAGCACACACGCACGCATTACAGCTTCAAAGATTGGGAAACAGAATCAGAATGGTTAAGAAACCTGCCTAAGGTCAAAATATCATAGAACTGTAAAGAAGTTTAATAAATGGTCAAGGCTACAGAACATTTTTAGCGGTGGCACTCAGTTCTATTTAATTCAGAAGTGCAAATGCTGTTCACATAATTATATATCAGAATATAGGTGATATATCTATTCCCTGTATTCAATTCCATGCATCAATTCAGTGTCACTGAAAGAAAACATATTCATAGAATTTGGGAGTTCAATTCTTTTTAAAAATTAAAGATACCCTACAGCAAATATCTTTGAAAAACATCAGTTATTCTGACTAATAGGGCCAAATGACTGTCTACCTAGAGAAGGTACAGACATAGCAAACAATCAAACTTCAATTGAATTATTTTAATGGCTTTTTGTGTTGTTGCTAAGAGTTCATTATATAAATAATTTCACCTGAAGAAAGAAACTTTGTAATGAAGCTTTGAAAAAAATACAATAGTTGCTCTAAAATCCATGAAGATAGACTAAATGTCAGGATCTACAGAGAAGACAGATTCATCTTTTCAGAAACCTGATGTAGTTTAATAATTGAATGCTCTCAATATCATAAAGAGATTCCCAGAAGAAACTGAAAGACCTATTTGTAACATAAATTCATGAAATAGAGTAGCTCAACATAGAGAAAAAAGAATTTCAATTATCAAGGATTTTGAAAAGACAAGTATGTCCACATAATGGCAGGAAAGGCTAATTGTAGAAAACTAAGTGAAAGTAAAATTTCAAGAATCGTAGAAAACTAAAGTTCCAAATAATTCCTTCTTCAGAGAAACTACTTCATTATTTAATAGAAGTAGCCTTAATTAGAAGAGCAAAAAGTCACCAAGGTTCAGCAGAGCCAACAGGCAGATAATCTTTTCTACCACAAATTTCAAAGTAATATTTTCAAGATAAGACATTATTCCAAAGGTGATCTTGAATATATAAGTCATAGTCACAACATTAAATTTTGGGAATTTTAAGCAATGCTAAGTTCTATGCAGAATTCACCAAAAACAGAAAATTCTACAGTATTTTGTTACTTACACACCATGCCAATGGAGCATCAGAGACACTCTAGTATCCAACAGGATTTATTAAGTAAGTGGAAAGTTAAGAAAGCCCAGCAATTCTTCAATTGGTACTGAGGTAATGTGCCCAATGACCGTTCATTTTAATATCATTAAATTTCAGTAGACTTAATTTCTATTTCAATCTCCTCTACCACATATCTTTCTTAGCCACCGGTTTCCATACCTCAAAAGATACAGAAAAATTAAACCAGGATGATCGAATAAAGTAAATAAGCTAATGTTTGAAAATAGAGGAAATTAGCCTGGGCTTTCTGTGTTGCTGCTACTGTCTTGATTTTATAGAGTGCCACTAGGCTCATTATTAGAGTGAGAACATCTAATTCAGCTTCGGCAGTTTCTTTGTTTTGATGATGTGATGGTGCCTGGTTAATGATATGCTGTTAGATATATCCTAACTGGTAATGCAGCAACTCATGGGGAGAAAGCAATGAAACATACTCTGCAGTTCTGGTGAAACAGAGACTGTAAGCGGCACTGCATGCCTCCATCAGGGGTCGAAATTACAAATATAATTTTATGTCTTTAAAGTTTCCAATAAATTGTAAAACTTTAATGTTGGTGAGAATGATTAAAATACTACTGAAAGAAAAACTCATCTTAACACAAAAATTCTGCCACCACTGGATTGATTTTACCTATTAAAAACACATCACAATTTTGGTTATTTGAGTTTGCTCAATCATTTCTCCATACTTAAATAAGGCTAAACTTTTGAATTACATAATCCAAGGTGAAAATAGATAACAAATCATCATGCAGTAGGAGTCACCTTATCTCACAGACTAGCAATTTATTCAGCCTTAAATCCTCACAAGGCTTCCCTGGTGGCTCAGCAGTGAAGAATCCGCCTGCAATTCAGGAGACCCAGGTCCGATCCTTGGGTCAAGAAGATCCCCTGGAGAAGGAAATGGCAACCCACTCCAGTATTCTTGCCTAGGAAATCCCACAGAGGAGCTTGGTGGGCTGCAGACCGTGTGGTCACAAGAGTCAGCCATGACTTAGTGACTAAACCACCACCACCACACCAATTCCTCCCAATGCAGGAACAAGTGAATCTCATTTCCACACCTCTTCCTTCACAACACACTTGCAAGAATCGTCCACTCTATTCTTATCAACAATCTCCTTTTGGCCCAAGTATTTTAAAACTTCCAACTCCATATCTTTGCTCTTGCAACCCAGCCTGCCTAAATCTTACCTATGCTTAAAGAGGCAGTTAACACGAGTACTGCCATGTGAATGTCTCATGGTGATTTCTTTCCCCTGCATCTTGATAACAAAGTACTCTTCACAGTTTCTATCTGACAGAACCAAATACGTCTTTAATAATAACTGAACATGCCACAGGATCTTTACCATCATACCAGAAACTAATCTAACTTCTTTACAAATTCAGTTCTCTTAATCAGCATAATAACCTTATGATACATGCACTGAGTGTATCCTTCCCATTTCATGTATGGAGAAGTGAGATGTTATGTGACTTCCTCTGAGTCACAAAGCTCCTGAGTTTGTAGAAACAGGAATCAAACCCAACTAGTCTGATACTGGAATCCATGATCTTAATCTCATTCTACATTGCATTGTATATTATGTTACATGAATTATAATTTTATCAACTATTGTTTCCCCAAATATAGACTGATCACAGATTACTAGCAATCATCCCACGGTTTTAGTGATACACAGCAGAGTGCTATAGTCAGCAAGTATATTTTGATTAGTTAAGCCTCCAAAATACCTATTTAATAGAAGTAATATACTTCATTTGTATAAAACTATGTCCCCTTCAAAGCGTGAGAAGAGAACTATCTTTCATAAAGAATCCAATAGCATGTTAGGTATTTTGTTAGATTAAAAGTGATTTTATTTAATCTAAAACATAAGTATAATAAATGCAAAGAGTTCTTAAAATATTCATTTTTCTTAAAAGAGACACCTAATTATGATTCTATTTAGTGTATAAAATATACTCAATAGTGTACCTTTTAAAGCTGTTCATACCATATTTCAATTTTCCACTTTAATTAAAAGTCTACAGAAATCTTTGATTAAGGCTATATCCAATACACAACAATGAAATCTGCTAAATAGCTAAGTAATGAAAACAACAGAAAGAACAATAACAACCACGTTTCCCTTTTCTGGACAGAATTACAGTCACTCTAAGCTAGTTACAGTTCATGTAACTAGCAAAGCTATACTAGGTGTATATTAAACAATTTTTAAAAACTATTATTATAGGAATAAAAGCTAAAAAAAACCCCACCATATCAATTCTTTCCATGGTTTTATAGAATATTCCAATAAACCTTGCTCTTGAAATTCCACATTGTTTATTTTTAACATTAGGCAATATAGATAATGTTATTTATGTGGTTTACTTTTATATTCTAAATTAACATGAACATTCCCTCCTTTTTGTCCTTGATGGATACCATATGCAGACTTCCCTCAGTGGATAAGAAAGATAAGTGTATAAAGATTTATGCAAAGTGTACTAAGAGAAACAAAGATGAGTTTGCTTCAAACAAAGACAGACCAGAGAAGATAAAATTTAAAAGATTTCATCATATCATATATAATAAAATTTAAAATGACAGTAGGTAGTACATACTATATGCTAAGCATAGTATTTATTTGCATATGTCATGTCATTTATTCTTTGCTAAAGTAGGTATCATTTTACAGAAAAGACTAAGAATTTCAAAATATTAATTAATTTGGTCAAGAGTAATAATTCCACATGAAAACATGGTCTGATGGTGGCAACTGAAGAAATTATTGAAAGGGATGTGTTTCTCAACCAAATTGTAGCAAGAACATAATTACTTTATTTTCAGAATAATATATATGATGTATATTTATATAATCATAGTATCATATATGTATGTGCTGTGCTGTGCTAAGTTGCTTCAGTCATGTCCAACTCTTTATGACCCTATGGACTGTAATCAGCAAGGCTCCTCTGCCTATGGGATTCTCCAGGCAAGAAAACTGGAGTGGGTGGCTGTGCTCTGCCCTCTGGGACCTCCTGACCCAGGGATCAAACCCACATCTCTTACGTGTCCTGAAGTGGCAGGTGGCTTCTTTCCCACTAGTGCCACCTGGGAAACCCCATCATATATTTGTATAGCCACACAAATATACTTGTGTGTGTGTGTGTGTGTGTATATATATATATAAAATACTTAGAAGGGTTATTTAAAGTCATATAATTTTATAAGCATGATTCTACATGTTTAGAGGAGGATAACAAAGAATAAGTAAAAAGATGAAGAACATATTAGAGCACTATCACTAGCCATGTCATTCATCATTTTCCCTCATATAGAAATGAAAATAATCCTTGAAAATCATAAATAAAATCCCCTCACTAAAATCCCTCAGTGACTTCCCATGGCCCATTAAACAAAATCCAAACTCTTTAAGTTGGTTAACCACAGACCATCTCTCCTTTGCCTGCCATATTCCTACCTGCCCCTTGCCCCTTTCCAGCCTTGGTGCCTCAGTACACACTGTTACCTCATTGGAATGCTCTGACTCTAGCTTCCTATGACTCCTTCATTTTTTCAGTCAATCTGACCCTAAATGTTATTTCCTAAAAGATGCACATCTTTCATATAACAGCTTTTAAAAGTAACAATTAAGTGTTTAATTATCAGCTTCTTACTACTTTTTATCCACTTGATTATAAGTTCTACACGGACAAGGGATCATATGATTTGATTTTTCATGGCACAAGTGAACTAAATGTCCACAAATTCAGCAATGTACAAGAACAATGATATTTAGACTTATTTCCAACTATTACTCTTACCAGTGAAATATACATATTCCCCCAACCTATTTCTAACCCTTTTTATTGTAATTACAATTTTAGAGCAAGCTATGAGTATTATATTTAACTAAGCTTTATAATTTGATGAGCTAAATATTATATTTGGCTGTTACAAAATTATTATTAGTAGTTTGCTATTCAATTTGTTTGCTAATAACTGATACACTAAATAAAGTTGTGCATCTCCTCTAAACAAGCCAGACTTTAGTAATCATGATTAGATAAGTATGAATTTCAAAGATGGATGATCTTATAAGTTCCTTAACTTCTGTGCTAGAACTTTCATATCTATTGAATGAACACATTGAACTGAATGACTTCCAATATCTTTCAAATTCTTATATTTTGTGATTTAAAGCATTTTTAAAAAGAAAAAATACATGGACAGCTACAGTGATGACTATGGCTATCTGCTCTTAATTTTTAGGATATTTCTACATCTAGTAAAAAAAAAATATGTAACAGAGTATAGAATGTTCTGGGACTAGTAAGATATCATTATGTGTTTTTCTCCATTTAGGAATCCTTTTATAAATATAGTTCCCAGTTCCAATGCCATGAACAGCTGGTTAGATTTACAAATGTCATTACAGTATGTGTTCTTCTAATAATTACTCTGCCAGAGGACAGGACATGGGCCATCTGAATTTCCAATGGTGAACTTCCAAAAGATAGCAAAAACTGAAGCTTTGTATTTTGCACCAGTACGAAGACAACAAATCTAGAAAAGATGATGCTGAAAGTGCCAAAGAACCTGATTTTTTGTTCTATATCTCTGTGCCTAGCCAGAGGCTGCAATTAAATAAAAGGTTTAATTTCTGAAACAAAAGGAATAATTTTCTCTCATTATTTGATAAGAGGGTATTGAAAAAGGATACCATTTGGCTATGTAGTAAGGAACCGCTAGAAAAGGAAATACTTCTATGTTTTAGAAGATTATTTGTATTTTAGGCTTTAAAATCAAAGATACCCTGTTTCATCTCAAACTTTCGCTCACTAAATTTAAGATTCATCCATTTATCCATTATTCATTAATGGATAAAATCATTACCATGTCATTTGCCTAATGATGACTTTATTTCTCCCCATTTTATTTCTCCTCATTTTATGTCTCCCCATTCTTCTACTTTTATTAATAAAAATCTACTGTAAGGAATGTCCCTTCTCCACTGTTATAGAATTCATATTTGTATGGCCCTAAAATTAAAAGACGCATACTCCTTGGAAGAAAAGTTATGACCAACCTAGATAGTATATTGAAAAGCAGAGACATTACTTTGCCAACAAATGTCTGTCTAGTCAAGGCTATGGTTTTTCCTGTGGTCATACACACGGATGTGAGAGTTGGACTGTGAAGAAGGCTGAGAGCCAAAGAATTGATGCTTTTGAACTGTGGTGTTGGATAAGACTCTTGACAGTCCCTTGGATTGCAAGGAGATCCAACCAGTTCATTCTGAAGGAGATCAACCCTGGGATTTCTTTGGAAGGAATGATGCTAACGCTGAAGCTCCAGTACTTTGGCCACCTCATGTGAAGAGTTGACTTATTGGAAAAGACTCTGATGCTGGGAGGGATGGGGGGGCAGGAGGAAAAGGAGACGACTGAGGATGAGATGGCTGGATGGCATCACTGACTCTATGGACGTGAGTCTGAGTGAATTCCAGGAGTTGGTGATGGACAGGGAGGCCTGGCATGCTGGGATTCATGGGGTCACAAAGAGTCAGACACGACTGAGCAACTAAACTGAACTAAACTGAAAATTCCTTTGTAAAATCCTAAGCCCTAATGTGATGATATTTGCAGGTGAGGACTTCATGAGGTAACTAGGGTTCAGATGAGAAAAGTGGTGCCCTCATGATAAGATTCCTGAAGGAGGAAACAGCAACCCACTCCAGTATTCTTGCCTCGAGAATCCCATGGACAGAGAGGCTGGCAGGCTACAGTCCACGGGATTGCAAACAGTTGGACATGACTGAAGTCATTTAGCATGTACAATAAGTTAGTGATCTTATTAAGAAGAGGAAGAGACTTGAGAGCCCTCTTTCTGTCCCCCATGTCTGGATATAGCAGGAAGGCAGCTGTCTGCAAGCCAAGAGGGCTTTCATCAGAACTCAACCATGCTCCCATCTTGACCTCAGACTTTCCACTCTCCACAACTGTGAGAAACAAATGTCTGTTATTTAAGCTACTCAAGTTATGGTATTTTGTTACAGTAGACCAAGCCATGACATACTCCTTGAATAATCTTTATTTATTCAATTGCATATTTATATCAATATGGACTCACGGATGTCTCTGGACTAATATCCAAAACTTCACTTATTTTGCTGTTCAAATTAGTTCAGCTTTAGCCTGTGGAGCCTCTTATATTCTGCTCCCCTATTTTTCTGACATTCCTCACCTTTTCTGAACACTTTCATAAACTCTCACGACAGGATGCTTCAGGGTCACCTTGCCCCATCTGGAATCAACTATTTTCCCAAAGAGTCCTTGTTCTGTTAGTGCAGAATGATGCTTAGAAACTAGGACCTGGGGGTTGAGTAATTTCAAAGTATTTCCCCAAGGCAGAGCTGCCTCTTGGTATTACAAGGAGGTTAGTTTCAGGGCCCACATAAATCAAAATCCAAGGATGCTCAATTCCCTTATTTAAAATGGCTTAGTACAGTAGGTTCTCCATATCCATCAGTTCCTAGAAACATGCAGATTTGAAGGTATCTCTCTTTAGTAATTGAAAAGGGAAAGATAAGTTTATAGTAACTTTGAGAATCTTCACAAACCTGTATACCAAATAACCAGGCTAATGTCACCAGCAAAAAGGCATAGTGACATCATAAACACTTTGAAATGATGCACAGAGGACACAGTATCATTTCAGTGGTAACACAATGCAAAAATACAACACTTCATTTCTATCATGAGAACAGAAATGTCCAAATTGAGGGCTTTCTTAAAACAGCTGAGCGGTACTCTTAAAAAGTGTCAAGTTCATGAAGGAAACAGAAAAACTGAGGAATTTACAAATTGGAGAGATTAAGGAGAAATAATAACTAAAAGCAATGTGAGGTAAAATCTGGGAACATAAAAAATTCTACTAGAGAAAAACTGATGAAATTCAAATAAGACCTGTAGTTTATTTAATAGTATTGTACCAAAGTTAATTTCCAAGTTTTGAAACTTTTACTAGGTCTACATAGGCTGTTAACATCAGTAGTGGAATTGGGACATTTGTGGAAACATTTATTTTTGCCACTTTTCAGCAAGTCTAAAATTAGTTCAATATAAGTTTTTTTTTAATTAAGCAAAGATAATGCATCTTATTTAGATCAAACTATTTATATTAAATGATATACTTTCTCCCACAATAAAGGAATGAAACTTTTTATGTGCCATTCATTTATTAGTGTCCATTTAATTTTTTCCTTTGTTGGGAATGGATTTTCCCACTAAATCTATGTTTTTATCTTTAAAATCCTGAGGACATAATTTCTAAAGGTAACACATTCTGTGAATTATTATAATAAGATTTTACCATGTTTTAGTCTAATTTAGATTTGAGTCAAGTTGTTTTAAGCAGTTTTAGAAGTAGAATTTGCAAAAAGTTAAGTGA
Organism: Aepyceros melampus; assembly: GCA_006408695.1. NCBI lineage: Eukaryota > Metazoa > Chordata > Mammalia > Artiodactyla > Bovidae > Aepyceros > Aepyceros melampus. The sequence continues at coordinate 147,490 of SJXQ01002619.1, forward strand.
TTAATCATATGCAGATCTTGTAAAAGAAAAGCAAAAAAAGAACGAGCATTTAAGTGGCTTATTTCTAAAAGAATAATTAAATTGTTTATTGGGCACATTATTCTGCCAAATACTCTTCTAGAGATAATATTAAATTGCCAGATAAGGACTAAGGTATATTGCAAAAATGGACACAACTTTTTACTCCTTCCTTGATCCACATACTGTGCAATGCAACTCAAGAGTTTGTTATACATTCTTTGAACCTAGCCTGGTTTTGTGACTTATTTTGACCAAAAGTACTGGAGAAGGGAATGGCTACCCACTCCAGGGGCCTATAGAATTTCATGGACAGAGGAGCTTGGTGAACTACAGTCCATGGGGTCCAAGTGTTGGACATGACTAAATGACTAACACTTTTGCTTCACGAAAGTTCCAAGACACCTTGTGAGTTCCTTCTCTGCCATAAGAACAAGCCAGTGTGCCTACTGAAGCACCATCACATGGACAAGAGCCATGTTGCCTCAGTAGCGGTTCAGTTCAGTTCAGTTCAGTCACTCAGTCATCTCCAACTCTTTGCAACTCCATGCACTGCAGCATGCCAAGCCTCCATGTCCATCACCAACTCCAGGAGTTTACTGAAACTCATGTCCATTGAGTCAGTGATGCCATCCAACCATCTCATCCTCTGTAATCCCTTTCTCCACCTACCTTAATCTTTCCCAAAATCAGGGTCTTTTCAAATGAGTCAGTTCTTCACATCAAAGTATTGGAGTTTCAGCTTCACCATCAGTCCTTTTCAATGAATGTTCAGGACTGATTTTTTTAGGATTGGACTGATAGGATCTCCGTGCAGTAAAAGAGGCTCTCAAGAATCTTCTCCAACACCACAGTTCAAAAGCATCAATTCTTTGGCTCTCAGCTTTCTTCACAGTCCAACTCTCACATCCATCCATGACTACTGGAAAAACCATATCTTTGACTGGATAGACCTTTGTTGGCAAAGTAACGTCTCTGCTTTTTAATATGCTGTCTAGGTTGGTCATAACTTTTCTTCCAAGAAGCAAGCATCTTTTAATTTCATGGCTGCAGTCACCATCTGCAGTGATTTTGGAGACCCCAAAAGTATAGTCTTTCACTGTTTCCATGGTTTCCCCATGTATCTCCCATAAAGTGGTGGAACCAGATGCCACTATCTTAATTTTCTGAATGTTGAGCTTTAAGCCAACTTTTTCACTCTCCTCTTTCACTTTCATCAAGAGGCTCTTTAGTTCTTCCTTGCTTTCTGCCATAAGGGTGGTGTCATCTGCATATCTGAGGTTATTGATATTTCTCCCAGCAATCTTGATTAAAGCTTGTGCTTCCTCCAGCCCAGCATTTCTCATGATGTACTCTGCATATAAGTTAATAAGCAGAGTGACAATATAAAGCCTTGACGTACTCCTTTCCCTATTTGGAAACAGCCTGTTCCATGTCCAGTTCTAACTGTTGCTTCTTGACCTACATACAGATTTCTCAGAAGGCAGATCAGGTGGTCTGGCATTCCCATCTCTTTAAGAATTTTCCAGTTTGTTGTCATCCATACAGTCAAAGGCTTTGGCATAGTCAATAAAGCAGATTTTTTTTGGAACTCTTGTTTTTCCACTTTTCCAGTAGATTCTGGCAATTTGATCTCTGGTTCTTCTGCCTTTTCTAAATCCAGCTTGAACATTTGGAAGTCATGGTTCATGTACTATGGAAGCCTGGCTTGGAGAATTTTGAACATTATTTTGCTGGTGTGTGAGATGATTGCAATTGTGTGGTAGTTTGAGGATTCTTTGGCATTGCCTTTCTTTGAGATTTGTTTCAAAACTGACCTTTCCAGTCCCATGACTACTGCTGAGTTTTCCAAATTTGCTGGGATGTTGACTGCAGCGCTTTCACAGCATTTTCTTTTAGGATTTGAAATAGCTCAACTGGATTTCCATCACCTCCACTAGCTTTGTTCATAGTTATGCTTCCTAAGGCCCACTTGGCTTCACATTTCAGGATGTCTGGCTCTAGGTGAATGATCACACCATCATGATTATCTGGGTTGTGAAGATCTTTTCTCTACAGTTCTTCTGTGTATTCTTGCCACCTCTTCTTAATATTGTCTGCTTCTGTTAGGTCCATTCCATTTCTGTCCTTTATTGTGCCCATCTTTGCATGAAATATTCCCTTGGTATCTCTAATATCTTGAAGAGATCTCTAGTCTTTCCCATTCCTTTGTTTTCTTCTATTTCTTTGCATTGATCACTGAGGAAATCTTTCTTATCTCTCCTTGCTGGAGGTTACCTTAAACCAAATATCAGCCTGTCAACTACCCTAGATCAGCAGAATCACCTACCTCAACCACTCAGCTGACTGCTGACACACAGGTGAACCTGGCTGAGCTGCGGGATTGTCTGTGTGCTTAGTCACTCAGTTGTGTTTGACTCTTTGCAAATCCTTGGACTGTGGCCTGCCAGGATCCTCTGTCCATGGGGATTCTCCCAGCAAGAATAGTAGAGTGGGTTGCCATGCTCTCCCCCAGGGGATCTTCCCAACTCAAGGGTTGAACCCAGGGAGCTGTGAGGCTAGGCAACAGTAAAAAACCTTATATTTAAAGTGACTAAATTTTAGGGTAGTTATTTATAAAGCAATAGCTAACTAATGGAAGGATTGATTTTTTTCACTGTGCACACACACACACAAAAGTGACGTACAAAAATGTTAAATAAATTGCTCAAGTTTGAACCAAAATGAAGTGCAGAGTTACAGTTCAACATCTGTCTGACTCCAAAATGTATATTTTACATGATGTACTACTGTCTCTCACATTCTTGTAAGGGTGTTCTTATTTTCATTATTTCTGCAAGCATACTAAATATCTTACTTGAGATTCAATATATAAAATTATTAAATCCAATTTCAAGTGACTAATGTATACTGAATAACCACATGCTAAATATTGTTCTGATGAAAGATCCGTTTATTATACTGGACATGCTTTCATAAACATCCTACATTCTTTTTTCACATGAAATCAAAGGTTACATGGTAATAATAGTACATCACAATAGACGCTTTGAAAATATGCCTCTTTCTACTTATTTGTTAAGTAGTAAATTTTTCTTTTATCATATGTATTTATCGTGGATTTTGCAGTATAATTATATAAACATTCTTGAATACATCTGAAAAAATTTTATTCTCAATTTTAAAATATACCTAGTAAATTATCAGCTAAACTTAAATATCATGATGAAAATTTTTAAGGATCTTTATTTCATCAGTCTATTAAATATGAATATCTTTGGAGCCAGGCTGCAATTGATATTTTTCTTTATTTTAACTTTCTAAACTTTAGGGCTCAAGAAAGAGAGTAATAAGTAGATGTAAAGCAAATAAAAATGAGACTGAAGTGCAACTTTAATTAAACCATAAAGTCAAGCTCCAACAGTTAATCTTTATCATTTTGAAAAAAAATTTTCCACTATTTAATAAACAGCTTGCAATGGAAAAATACTTATTATATACACTGTTACTAATCAATATTCTGTTGTGCTGGAAATATTCAAGTAAACTAAATAACAGTATTTTGGAGTGACTGAAATGAAATCCATGGAATATTTTGGGACCACATTTCCACAATTAAAGAACGACCTAACCAAAGCTACAGTTAAACTGCATTTACAATCAGTTTCAGATTTTTATTCAAAGTCATTGAATTAAAGTTGTGGCCAAGTATTGTTAATATATGTTTTTCTTTGAGATGTATAACATACATTAATAGACTAAGCATAGTACAAATATGCTGTCATTTATATACAAATACAAATCTAATACAAATATGTTTATTTTCATCAGTAGACTGTTGGATTCTTTCTTAAATTCATTAAGAATTGGGAATGAAGAATCATTTGAAGAATTTAGTAACATTTTTAATAGACTATATGGTCAATCTTTGGTCCTCTTATGGATTGATTTTGATTTGCATTTGTAAAATTGGAAGTAATTGCTGAAACAAAGTCAATCAATTCTTAATTTTTTAAAAAAATTTCAAGCATATAATAAATAAAGTTTCATATAAAAACTATTTCCTGAAAAATTTTGCCACTGCAGGTGCACCAGGTATGGTGAACAGCCAGAAATAATGCTAAATATATCACATATGAAATCTAATATAGGTAAATACACTAGACACTATGTATTAGATTCTATGAGTATTATTTTACATTTCAACCTCATTGATTTAATGAACTACAATATATAATATATAATATGAACTCTAAGATATTGGTTGAGTCAAAAGTTAGGTCACATTTTCCCTACAATTATTCATTACATGAATAATTTAATTTTTAATCAATTAAAATAAGTATTGACTTATTTTTGTCTTCTTTTCTATTATTCTAATAAAATTATCTGAACATATTTTTAAAAGAAATATAGCTTGAGCATCTGACATAGGACTGAGGCAAAGTCAATGAAATATGAGTTACTAGCAAAATAGCTTTACTCACTCATATATTCAGAGTGAACCCCTTCTATTAAATGGTTCTTTTGAAACATTGTTTTCACAGAAAGAGAGTAAGAGATGATCCTATGATACTTCAATAATCCACTTAGAGATTAAAATATGTATATAAACAACACTGCTGTGATAGGTGGTTTTATCAAAGATGCATCTAGAAAAATCATGTTTTGTTGACAGTAAACTGGTTGGCAAGACAAGTGAAAATAGTTTATACAGAAATTTTTATCAAAACACTTTTAATATTGATATTAAAAAAAATCAGTATCATAATACTGCATTTCATCCAGTCTATGACATCATTGATTCTCATATGCATCACAAGACATTCAAAAAGTGAAGGGGTCAATGGAAGTTGTAACGTACAATCACCTTGAAGATGTACCCTTATTTCAGGGATATTAAAATATAGAAATATGCATATTAGAAGCATGAAGTACCTTATCAGTGTGTTTTAATGTCCAAATATGTTGGGGTATTTTGAAAGCAAACACAATGACTGGATTATCATGTATAAACTATTAGTCTCTAATTTCAAGTATTTTTATAAATAATCCTGCAGCAGGATGATGAGAGATTAATGATGTCATACTACAAGGAAGCCCCAGGGAATAGGTGTAAGAGGGAAATATCAATACATAATTCTAAACACGTGCTGATTATGAAGCAAACCATTGCCAACAATTAATCTTGTCATATTTTATTGTGTCTAAATATTTTCTATCCTGGGCCTCATAGTTAGGAACATCAATAGTCATTAAGTTTCAAAACATTAACAAGGGGAAGAAAAGCTATAAAAAGTTGAAAAGGAGGGGTGAGTAAAATTTTATCCATTTGCATTAAATTGTTCAAGAAGCAAATCAGATCAACATCAAAAATATCTTTTAAATGACTTGTCCTTCATATTGGTTATCAAGGATTCCAATGAACCGTTTAACTATTGCAGCCTTAGGGCATCATGTATTGACAATTTACAGTTTTCTTCACCTAATTTGTTCTGCTATTCCTAAGGAGGAAAAAAAAAAAAAACAGAAAAACTCAGTTACCTTAGCAACTGCAAGGTTACATTTTATCTTGAAGCTGCAGAGCTTTTTGGAAAAAAAAAAAATAAGAATGGAATGTGTTGATATTCCATCCTCACTGGGCGATGGCTTCAGTAGTCAGGTTGAGAAAAACATGCAAATACCTTTATCTTCCTTCTACTCCACCCTCCATGACAGTATTTTGAATTGATTGTCTTCGTTTCTTTCTTCTTTTATGAAAAATGAGGAAATCACTGATATCAAATACAAATAAAAAGAAAATCTCAGAGAGAGGTTACAGCAGTGGTAGTTCATTACAGCTGACCTCCGTTATTCCTGTGAGAAGAGAAATTGGTGGACAATTGGCAATTGTTATAACAGGAAAATAAACATCCTGTCAAGTGTCAATGGCTGGAAAGTCCATTTCCAGCCCTAATAGAAGACTGATGTAAGCCTGTCTGCAGAAGAATAGATTTCGCGGAAAGTACTCACTTAAAAACACATTTTAACCATTTAATTCGAAAATCACTCTAAAGGCTGTGGTTCTTGAAGCTTCCATAGTGGAGGCTACATAGTAAAGGGCACTTGTCAGATCTTAGCATGTGACTTGCAATGCCTGCGGTATAGCTGACTTTAAAAGTCAACTCAGGAATAAGGGAAATGGACAGGAAATGAAATATAAGAAAGCATATTAGGTCTCTTTTCCTTAAAATGACTGAAACCCAAAATGAAGTGAGTTGACAATAAAAAGGAATATAAACTCTCATGACCTTCAGTTCAGTTCAGTTCAGTCGCTAAATCGTGTCTGACTCTTTGCGACCCCATGAATCGCAGTGCGCCAGGCCTCCCTGTCCATCACCAACTCCAGGAGTTCACCCAGACTCACGTCCATTGAGTCCGTGATGCCATCCAGCCATCTCATCCTCTGTCGTCCCCTTCTCCTCCTGCCCCCAATCCTCCCAGCATCACAGTCTTTTCCAATGAGTCAACTCTTCACATGAGGTGGCCAAAGTACTGGAGCTTCAGCATTAGCATCATTCCTTCCAAAGAAATCCCAGGGTTGATCTCCTTCAGAATGGACTGGTTGGATCTCCTTGCAGTCCAAGGGACTCTCAAGAGTCTTCTCCAACACCACAGTTCAAAAGCATCAAATTCTTCGGCGCTCAGCCTTCTTCACAGTCCAACTCTCACATCCATACATGACCACAGGAAAAACCATAGCCTTGACTAGACGGACCTTAATCGGCAAACTAATGTCTCTGCTTTTAAATATGCTATCTAGGTTGGTCATAACTTTCCTTCCAAGGAGTAAGCGCCTTTTAATTTCATGGCTGCAGTCACCATCTGCAGTGACTTTGGACCTTGGCTCCCCCAAATTCCCAGCTTCATCTGCTCCAGACTGAGAGCTGGCCCTCTTCTTCTGCCTGGGTTCCCTCTCCCTGCACAGTGAACTGGGAGCTTTCTGTAGGCAGTGAGCTGGGCAATCTGATCTGTTACCTCTTTCGTTTGCTCTCTATTGGGACTCATTTTCTTCATTGCCTGATGCCCAATGTCTTGAGTGCTGTTGCTCAGCAGGAGGGTAGTTACAGTCCCTGATATTCTGACTTAACTAGAAGGGCAAGTACTTTCTCTCCTGCAACATTTAATTCCAAAAGGATCACTGATTGACTGTCCCTGCATGTGCTCTATCCTCCCAAATGGACAGTCACCATGTCCAAGCCAAGGGGAAAACATGGTTAGAAAGAACTGAGTCACATACCCAACCTATGGATCTATTTGATCTCTTGCTAGTTTCAGGGGAAAGGTAAAACTATCTGCCAGTGACCAAAACTAACAGCTATCACAATCCACCTGAGAAAACATGTTTTTACTTTTTAAAAAATGGCATTGGTAGGGATGTCAATTCCATTCTAAACTTTCTTGTGGTTTATTGTCTCAAGCATTTCTGAAACATATGCTCTATGCCTAGTGCTGGTAAGGAAACACAGAGGTGAGCAAGATACAAATGTGGCCCTGACCACATATATTCTGAGTGTTTCTCTTACAAGCATTTCCAGTTTTGTAGACACCTTCACAGGATCTCCCTCCTCTGCCCTGAACAATGATTCTGGAATATATTTGGCTTAGAAGGATGTATTACTGATTTGGGACCCATCATTCAGATGCCTCATTTTATTTTACTAAACTTTTTATTTTGTATTGGAGTATAGCCATTTAACAATATTATGATAGTTTCAGGTGGACAGCAAACAGATTCAGCCATACACATACATCTGTACATTCTCCTCCAAAACTCCCCTTCCATCCAGGCTGCCATATAATTGAGTGGAATTCCCTGTGCTATACAGTAGGTCCTTGCTGATTATCCATTTTAAATACAGCAGTGTGTACATGTCAGTCCCAAGCTCCCTAACTATCCCTTCCCCCAGAAATCATAAGTTTGTTCTCCAAGTCTGTGGGTTGGTCTCCTATTTTGTAAATAAGTTCACTTGTATCATATCTTTTTAGATTCCACAAAAAAGGGATGTCATATGATTTTTCTGATTCTCTGTTTGACTTTACTCAGTACATGACAAGCTCTATGGGAATGTAAAATAGTGCAGTCCCTGTGGAGGACAGTATCCTTGCGTGCTGAGTCACACGGTCTTATCCAACTCTGTGACCCTTTTTGGACTGTGGCCCACCAGGCTCCTTTGTCCACAGAGTTCTCCAGGCAAGGATACTAGAGTAGGTTGCCTTTTACCTCCTCCAGGGGATCTTCCCAACCCAGGGATTGAACCTGTGTCTCCTGCATTACAGGCAGATTCTTTACCCCTGAGCTATCAGGGAAGCCCCAAAGGGCAGTGTGGTGGTTCCTTAAAAAAAAAACAAAACTAAAAACAGGCCTACCATATGACCTTGCAATCTCATTCCTGGCATCATGCTCCAAAAGGGTATATACACTCCAATGTTCATTGTAGCACTGTTTACAATAGCCAAGCCATGGAAGCAGCCTGAATGTCACTGACAGAGAAATGGACTAAGAAGATGTGTCACATGTATACAGAGGAATATTACTCAGCCATTAAAGTGAATGAAATACCATTTGCCGCAATATGGATGGACCTACAGATGTTTCCTTTTAAACGTGAAAAAACAAAGTAAGAGGAGAGTCTAGCTACATGTCAAAAGTAAAGTGGCTATTAGGTAGCATACTTGATATAGTTAAAGTGTTGAATGGTGTATAATGTAGTGTGAATTGAGGCTTCTCATACAGTATCCATTGCTCTCCTCATCATATCAAAGAGTATCATCCTTCCTGGGCAGCAGAGCTAGATATTAACTCTCCCCTTCAAACGCACAATTTTATTTCTTGCTGTTTTTAGATAAATAAATTACCCCAATCCTTCACTGAATAAAACTCATTTGCTATTCCTTTTTCTTTACTGCTTATCCTTCAGTCCTCACCTCAAAGTCAGGGAATGCTTTTTTTCTTTTCTTCAGTTCACTCATTAGGCCTACATTTAACAAACTGGCAACATTTCATAAAATAATATTGGGTAGGGAAAATTTTTATTAACAAATCTCTATATAAGACATGATCAAATATTATTTTTAAAATATGCCATAAACTTGTACAAAGACCATAAAATAATATGCCAAAATATAATAGATGGAAAAAGTCTGAGTTGCCATCATATAGGTGACTTTTACTTTAATCTAAATGCCTTATTGTATTTTCGAAAGTTTTGAAAATTAGCATGTTTTATATATAAATTTGGGCTTCCCTTGTGGCTCAGTTGGTAAAGAATCTGCCTGCAATGCAAAATATTATGAAAATATATAAATTTCCATCTATAAATATATAAATTTATTCTTAAAACTAACCTCTAAAAAAATCTACTTCTTGATGAAAATCATCCCTGATTAGCCCAATTTAGTAAGAGGTTATTATTTTGTTTGCATATTACCTACTGCAATGCAAACATTATGATACATTCTGCATGTGATGATTATTTCTACCTGATATTTGAAGACAGGAAAATATGTTTTTATCTTTTTTAATCTTCTAATAATTAACTTGTTAAACATAATTAAATGATTTCTGAAATTATGCATTTCTTGCTTGTGAATCTTGAAAAAGATTCAAATAATAAAGACATGATGTGTTTTGAGTTTATACTATGTGCTAGGTTCTATTCTAGGTAGTTTTATGAATTCTATCTCATTTAATTCTCAGAATTATCCTTCAACAATTTTCACTTTATACACAAGGAAACGCAAATGTAGGGAGAGATCAATTCTCTAAGGTTTCACAGCTAGGAAGAGGTAGAACCAGTCTTTGAAACAACTAGGTGACCACATAGTTTGTGCTCTGAACCACCATATAATACCAAGATTTCATGCTTCAACAATAGTAAAATCTCCATGAGACAAGGATGCAATGTAGAAAGATTTTTATACAGGTTGTTTACTATCCATTTACTAATAGGAATAATATAAGAACCTGCCTCAAAGCAATGTTTTAATAATTAAAATAAATATATGCTCATGACTTAGCCCAAGTGCCTGGTGCATACACAGTGTTGTATAAATGCTAATATTAAAATTAATGCATGTATGTAATAGTGTGAACTCAGACAGGAATAGTAGTAAGTTCAAGCAGATTTTTCTTTTGAGTAAGTGTGAACTAAAAAGATGCCTCGACTCTATGAAAATCTGTTTACTATATGCTTTTTTGTAAGAGCTTTAGTATATCATTAAAGTTGTTGTAGACATTTCTTTCTGAGACTTCTCTTTTCTTGAAAACCAGAGGCTTCAGTTTACATCTTTATTTTGAAACTAATGGATACTGCCCTAGGACTATGAAGTGGTTATCACAATCAAACCAGAAACATATCAATCTTTAGTTTTCACTCAAACAAATAAATAAAAATATTAAAAAGTCAGGCTAAAATCTTGCCTGTCTTATCAAATAGGTCAAATCGCAACACAGGAGTCAAATAAGTACAGGGGATTTTGTTAAACTCCAGACCCTAATATTTATAAAAACAAGGAGTTACTTTCAATAAGATCTTACTAGAATTTCCTCCTCCATTTCTTTTTTCTTCAGTTCTTTAGCTATAAGTGCATAAGTATCTTCAAATTCAGCCTACCTTGAAAACAATTTTCTAAGGCTTAGTGAAAAAAAGAAGACTAATTTCTATAGCCACCTGCCTTTTTCTACAGCCACAGTTGATTGATGGCTCACAAAGCCTTTTTATACAGCACTGACATTTTAAAGATACTGGCCAGTCTGAACTTTCCATCTGGCGTGTCTGATTTCCTTTGTCCCACTTTCCTGCAGTGACTTATTCTGTCCTTGAGCTTTAAAACTACTTTGATTTAATTCATGCCTGGGGGTCAGAGGAAGTTTATTTAAACAAGAAATGAGTGCAATGCCTGCAATGGTGCATGGTGATGGTGAAGCAAATCCCTGACTCCCTGGAATTTATTTGTGTAATAAGTCCACCATCAAGTACAATCAGAGAGATATTATAGAAACTTCCATGCACTTACATAAAACTAACAAGGGAAGTGGGTGCTTGTGTAATGAACAAACCAAAACGCTTGTGTAATGAACAGGCCAAAACAAATTTTACTTCTATCTTTTGTAAAAAGATCACTGATGTAAATATGAAATATATTAGTGCTGGGAATCAGTTATTACTTTTTAATATACTCTTTTACAAACTGTATCATTAGAATTTCATAGCAAACAAAATAGCTTTCTTAGAGTCTTACAGGAGGTCAACGCTTGCAGATGGACCTCTTTATTCAGTGGGTTTTCTACCAGAATGACTCTCTCTTAACCTTTCTTCTGTCTCCTCAGGTGGCAATATTGGTAAAGAACCCACGTGCCAATGCAGGAGACATAAGAGACACCGATTCAATCCCTGGGTCAGGAAGACATCCTCGAGGTATTGAGGACATGGAAACCCACTCCAGTATTCTTGCCTGGAGAATTCCATGGACAGAGATGTCTGGTGGACTAAAGTCCATAGGGTTACACAGAGTTGGACATGACTAAAGCGACTTAGCACACACATACTCAATCCTTCTTCTGTTTTGTTCATACAAAAACAAATCCAAAGCATTTTCTATACAGTTGATCCAAATACAATTCTATTTATGCTATGAGTTAACACAATTAATGTTTTGCTTTGAAGACCCATAGCACAATACTTTTATAGATGCCATTACAGAAAAGGCAGGCATTGAAGATTTAGATAAAAGTTGTTAGGCAGTGAGAAATTATTCATAGGTAAAATGATATAAAAATTATAGGAAATTTGAGAACAGCTTTGAAATATAAGTGCAAATCGGTTACCCATTTTGGAAGCTATACATGACAATGTTCAAACTTCATGCAGAATGTCTGTCATCTCTCAAAAGTCTTCTGAGCATCTCCTTCTACTATTTAGCACTATGGTCAAGTAATAAAAGAAACACTGATAACTTGAATTGACTCATCAGATCTCAGTTCAAGCTGTAGTTTCATCTTGAGTAAGTCACACTTCAACTTATTTTTTAGACATAAGATTACTCACCCATGAAACAAAAATGCTAATTTCCAGAATGTTTAGAATCTAATCTAGTGCTGGTACGATGATTTTGGTCTAAGCACTAGAAAGCCGATTCTACTGAAAAAAAGATGGATTCTCCAATAGAAACAAATGAGTTTCAAATTATTATTTAGACTGAGTGATAGAAATTATGTGGATGAGCACTGTACTTGCTAGGCACAAAGAATTATGAGTTATTTGTACAAAAGTTTTTACTCTTAATAATACTCTTATTTTTTATAAAAAGGACCCCGTGGTTTAAGTTACCTATGATAACTCAAAGATTTAAGAAAAAGAAAAGGTCAGAGGTCACATAGAAAGCAAAGAAATGACACTAGAATCTGGGATGAAGTGATTAATGAAGCTCTTAGCTTATATATTGTCTTCTATTATTGCAAAACAAATTGCTTGTACTCTCAAACTCAGCAACTTGAAACATCAAACATATATTGTCTCATACTTTCTGTGGGTCAGAAATCAGGCTGGGGGCTTCAGGCTCTAAGTCCTCAGACTTCAGTCAGCATATTGTTCGAGATCTTCGATTTATCTGACGCATCACTAGGGTTAGTTCTACTTCCAAGTCCACTCACATACTGTTGGCAAGATTTAGTTCTTTTCAAGCTGTTGAACTAAGGACTTCAGGGTTTCGGTGCCTCGTTAAACTGTTGTCTAGTGGTCTCCCTCAGTTCTCTGCCATATAGCCCTCTCAGGAGTGCAGATTACAACATGGCTGTTGACTTTCCTCAGTACAATTGAGAGAAAACACCCAAGATGAAAGCCGCAGTATTTTTATAACCGAATATCAGAAACGGCATTCCATTACTCAAGCTGTATCCTATTAGTTAGAGGCAAGTCAGTTAGCCCAGCCACACTGAAGGGAAGAGTAGGACAAAAAGGAATGCATATTGAGAGGCAGGGGTCATGGGAGAGCATCCTAAAGGCTGCCTAACAGTTCTGTAGAGTCAAAGCACAAAGATACAAAGACAATGATTGCATAGCACTTACTAGATGATAATCACTCATCCTTGCAAGGAAATTTATTCAAGTCAATAGTTCTTTAAGGGACTACCCTGGTGGTACAGCCAGTAAGAATCCATCTGCCAAAGCAAGGGACACGGCTTCCATCCCTGGTCTGGGAAGATTCTACATGCCGTGGTGCACCATAGCTACCGAAGCCCAGGCACCTAGAGCCCAAGCTCCACAACAAAAGAAACCACCACAATGAGAAGCCCACACACTGCAAACAGAGTATAGCCCTAGCTTACCACAACTAGAGAAAGCCTGTGCACAGCAAAAAAGACTCAGCTCAATCCAAAAAAAAAAGTTCTGGAAGTAATTGTATATGCACTTGTTTGCAAAGACCATTGAGCAATGTAATATACAAAATCCTCAAGGGGTGCTTTGTACAGTACTCTGAAATGTCCTGCACAGTCTTATCAAAGTATTAAACTAAGTGAGAGCATTTAAATAGGAACAAATCTAGTGTTGCTTTCTTAGTATTTAGTATCGTAAAGAATCCAGAGAAAAAGAGAATTAATATGTGCATACTTTTCAAACTTTAAGGTGCTTAAAATAAAATTACTTATGTACAAAGAAAGGTAAACATTCAGGTAGATATTAGCACTACTAAATGAAATCTTTGGGAGATGGGATAGATTTTTTTAGATTTTTTTTATGTGTATATATATATTTATATATATGTGTGTGTGTATACATATGTATGTATGTATGTGTGTGTGTATATATATATATGTGTGTATATATATATATATATATATATAAGGACTCCAGATATTTCTGATGCATCGGACCTGGAAATCACAGAAATGCTTCTTCATGCAGTGTCTCTCAGCTGTCAGTTTTCTCTTCTACATTCTTGGCAGATAAAACAATAGAGACTCTTCTGGCTCTGCACCAGGCATTTTAGCAAGCAGTTCTCTGGTCAAGTTGGTGAAAATTATCCAGTCAAGCAAAACAAAAAAGTCAGGATGTGAAAAGAGAAACTGAGATAAAATTCTTTCCTTTTTTAATTGGTAGAATTCAAGAGATTAAGGGGAATTAGAGAAAGACATATTTGAGCTTCATGTTTTTATTTTTAAATCTCACTTGTCATTCAGGCTTCCCTGGTGGCTCTACCATAAAGAATACATCTGCCAATGAAGGAGGCATGGGTTCAGACCTCCTTCTGGAGGAGAAGATGGGTCAAGAAGATCCCCTAGAGAAGGAAATGGTAACCCACTACAGTATTGTCTGGAAAATCCCATGGAGAGAGGAGCCTGGCGGGCCATTGTCACAAAGGGTAAGACATGACTTTGAGACTAAACAACAACTTGTCATTATGCCTATGGTACATGTATCTTATGAAAACTTTTATCCGTGAATAATGGTCTTTCATAATTTTAATCATTTCACTATATCACTACCAATGAACTTTAGGAATATTTATTAGAAAATACATGAATTCTAAAACTTATGCTCAAGTTTGTGAAAATTTTCATTTAAATATGACTTTTTAGGCATGAAGATGTCTAGAAAAGTGATGATCTTAGCAAAATTATATTCCAAGTTATGTAATATATAATTGATAGCTTGTGCTATTTACCAGAACAATTACCATTTCAGTACTAAGTTAAAATGATATAGCGTATGGATAACCACTGAATAGTTCTGTTATTGCCAGCTATATAAAGCTTTATAGTTTGAAAAGCGTAACAAACCTTTCTGGAAGAACTAGAATTTAAAAACCTAATAGTACATTTGCAGCATTGGCAATTATTATTGATGCTTATTAGACATATATTTTTACCATTAGACTAACTATAAATTCTGTTAATACAAAGTAAGAAAACTACTACAGAATGACTAATTTTGACAGCCTTAAAAATATCCATACAGCAATACCATAAAGAACAGGGACAAAAGTTTTATGTTATGTATATGATCTACCCTGAATTTAGACATTTAAAACAAAAGCTCACTTCAACTCATGAAAACATGGGCACAATAAAGGATAGAAATGGTATGGACCTAATAGAAGCAGAAGATATTAAGAAGAGGTGGCAAGAACACACAAAAGAACTGTACAGAAAAGATCTTCATGACCAAGATAATCATGATAGTGGATCATTCACCTAGAGCCAGACATTGTGGAATGTGAAGGCAAGTGGGCCTTAGAAACCATCACTACAAACAAAGCTAGTAGAGGTGATGGAATTCCAGTTGAGCTATTTCAAATCCTGGAAGATGATGCTGTTAAAGTGCTCCACTCAATATGCCAGCAAATTTGGAAAACTGAGCAATGGCCACAGGACTGGAAAAGGTCACTTTTCATTCCAATCCCAAAGAAAGGCAATGCCAAAGAATGCTCAAACTACCACACACTTGCACTCATCTCACACGCTAGTAAAGTAATGCTCAAATTCTCCAAGCCAGGCTTCAACAATACGTGAACCGTGAACTTCCAGATGTTCAAGCTGGTTTTAGAAAAGGCAGAGGAACCAGAGATCAAATTGCCAACATCCACTAGATCATGGAAAAAGCAAGAGAGTTCCAGAAAAACATCTATTTCTGCTTATTGACTATGCCAAAGCCTTTGACTGTGTGGATCACAATAAACTGTGGAAAATTCTGAGAGAGATGGGAATACCAGACCACCTGACCTGCCTCTTGAGAAACCTATATGCAATTCAGGAAGCAACAGTTAGAACTGGACATGGAACAACAGACTGGTTCCAAATAGGAAAAGGAGTACGTCAAGGCTGTATATTGTCACCTTGCTTATTTAACTTCTATGCAGAGTACCTCATGAGAAACGCTGGACTGGAAGATGCACAAGCTGGAATCAAGACTGCTGGGAGAAATATCAATAATCTCAGATATGCAAATAATACCACCCTCATGGCAGAAAGAGGAACTAAAAAGCCTCTTGTTGAAAGTGAAAGAGGAGAGTGAAAAAGTTGGCTTTAAGCTCAATATTCAGAAAACGAAGATCATGGCATCTGGTCCCATCACTTCGTGGCAAATAGATAGGGAAACAGTGTCAGACTTTATTTTAGGGGGCTCCAAAATCACTGCAGATGGTGACTGCAGCCATGAAATTAAAAGACGCTTACTCCTTGGAAGGAAAGTTATGACCAACCTAGATAGTATATTCAAAAGCAGAGACATTACTTTGCCAACAAAGGTCCGTCTAGTCAAGGCTATGGTTTTTCCTGTGGTCATGTATGGATGTGAAAGTTGGACTGTGAAGAAAACTGAGTGCCAAAGAATTGATGCTTTTGAATTGTGGTATTGGAGAAGACTCTTGAGAGTCCCTTGGACTGCAAGGAGATCCAACCAGTCCATCCTAAAGGAAATCAGTCCTGGGTGTTCTTTGGAAGGAATGATGCTAAAGCTGATACTTCAGTACTTTGGCCAACTCATGCAAAGAGTTGACTCATTGGAAAAACTCTGATGCTGTTAGGGATTGGGGGCAGGAGGAAAAGGGGATGACAGATGATCAGATGGCTGGATGCCATCACCAACTCAATGAGTTTGGGTGATACATTGGAGTTGGTGATGGATGGATAGGGAGGCTTGGCGTAATGCAATTCAGAGGTTGCAGAGTCGGACACAACTGAGTAACTGAACTGAACTGATGTGATCTACCCTGAATTTAGACTGTTTAAAACAAAAACTCCCTTCTACCTACATAAAAAAATAAGAAGCTTAATTTTTAAAACAAGTTAATCATATCTCATGAATATATATAAAGCAGAAGAAATGATGATAAAACTATTTCACTTAAACTGAGAGAATTATTGCCTCAAGCTATAAAGAGTATGGTAACAATAAAATAAAAGTAGCATCAACACCAGCTGTTAACATAAAAGGAAATAGGAAGCTCTTTGATTTGTAAAAGGAAATGACACATGCTTTCTGGTCTCTAACAGAAAACCCACACAATATTTTTCCCATTTAGTTATTTTCTATTGTATATTAGATTATTAGAATGTTCTTGCTGTCTTTGATGACAGAAGGCCTTCTTGCAATTAGTTAAACAAGCTAGGATTTTAGTAATGTGTAGGAAATTTTGATTTTACAGGAAATGGGTAGAGTTTTGGTATTTATTTTAACTTAGTAAGCAATACTAAATCCTAGACTGTTAAACCACCAAGGTAGACATTTCATCTGACAAATGAGAATGACAACTGCTTTACATAAATGCATAGAATATTTATAAACATGAATTTGATAAGAATAAAGTCTTTTAGATTCTTAATAAGTTGGTATCATATCACTTAGTATAATATTCGAACATCATCACCATCATCATCCAATACAACTTCTAGTGAGAACGTTTTCTGTGTTAGATATCAACATATGCTGACTATCAGAGGCAAATACTGAGTAAGATACAGACTGGCCCCTTGAAGAAGTCATGGCTAAGTGGGATTATCTATTCAGGATTACTCTAGAAGATTTCACTTAAATTGTAAATTTTTAAATATACATCTTAAAAACTTTTATACATTATATTCCCTATAGACTCAGAAATGATATCAAGACAGTTACACAAAAGTTTATACATTAAGAAATATAAGTAATGTTTGTTGATGACGATGAAAAACTATTCTGTAATGATCATCTTCATTTCCTTAATCAGCCACCATTTAATTTTATTCTTGGATTATCTGAAAATTTCCTTCTAAAATATATTTAACTGATATCCAGGAAATACTCCAGTCTCCCAACCCTTAGTGATTCTGGAATACATCCATGTATTTCTGGTCTCAGCAATGAGCTGTATGCTTGTCAAAAGTCAGTTGTATTTATCCTCAAAATATTAATTTGAAAGCTTTAAATAACATTGTAATTATGTAAGTCAATTTTTATAAATATTAATAAAAGATGAGTATAAAAAGGAGGAGTTTTGTCTATGAAATTTAGGTCAAAACCTTCAGAATGATTAAATAAAGAGAAGTCTGTGAGAGAATGGAAAGATACTGTTGCTTTTCTGACCCAACATACATTTCCAGACCCTTCTCCATTGTGAGACTTCACTATTGGGTGGGGTCTGCTAAAATCGTAGCAAATATATGTGGTCATCTGGTACAATTCTGACCAATGAGATATAAATATTCATTCATCGGTGACAAGTAGGAAAGTTCTGCTTTCCTCATAAACAAAGCAGGTGTCCTGAGAATATGATCCTAATATTTGAACCTGTAGCAGCCATTTGTGACTATAAGGAAAAGGCCACCAGAAATTCAGAAAGAATGAGAGTACCCTAATGGCATGTGCCAGTTAAAGCCAGATTTCTTGTTTAGTGAGACAGAGGATAAAGAAAGATAAGAGGGAAAGACAGAAAGTTGGAGAGAGGGAAGGAAGAAAGGAAGGAAGGAACTTCTATAAGCCATAGAAAGATACTTGCAACTAGTTGAAAGCATTCCTCACTGACATACAGTAATGGTTGGGAAAGAGGTGGAGATGAACTCAGAGCATTTTTTATCCACATTACTTCATAATTTTCTTGAATTTTGTTTCACTATGAAATTAATAAAATTGCAAATCATATGAATGTGATTGATGCAAAGAAGATGTGAATCAAGTTAATGAACCCAAGATATTAGAGAATAAATATGTATTGATTGATATAATAGATATAAAATTCAGATATATATGTATCATTTAAAGATTTTTAACTCAAAATTATTTTTTCAATAAGCCAACAAAAGCCATCCTTAAAAGAATTAAAGATCTTCCACTGTTTTCTACAAAATGTTGGAAAGATTCAAAAATCAATGCTTAAAATGTGAACATTGTATATTTTTACCTCATACTTTGGGAAAGTTGTAAATAGGTAAATCAAAAGAGATAAATTGATTTAAAATTTTTAAATAAAAACTAAAATTAGTGAATTTTAAAAGCTATTTTAAATGAGACAATGTACAAACAAGTATGTCAAAAAACTTAAAAATACTACAGATTATTGGATCTTATTACTATAAAACTCTTAAAGACATTTAAGAAAACAATAATTTCTGTTGATGCCTATCAAAACAATCAGGGAGTAATTCTTGATTATTTTTTGACTAATATTTTCTGTATTAGAATATGAGACTTCAGATTTAAATTTTTTTTTTCTTTTTTTTTTTTTTAATTAAATTTAATTTTTTAGTTTGTTTTGCTTTACAATACTGTATTCGTTTTGCTATACATTGACATGAATCAGCCACGAGTGTACATGAACTCCCAATCCCGACCCCCACCTCCCCCCTCCTGCCCCACACCAAACATGTTACACTGCCACTCTGCCAACTCATCCCACCCTCTCCCTCTCCCACAGAGTCCAAAAGGCCGTTCTATACATCTGTGTCTCTTTTGCTGTCTTGCGTACAGGTTTATCATTACCATCATTCTATATTCCATAAATATGTGTAAGTATACTGTATTGGTGTTTTTCCTTCTGGCTCACTTCACTCTGTATAATCAGCTCCAGCGTCATCCACCTCATTAGAACTGATTCAAATGTATTCTTTTTAATAGCTGAGTAATACTCCATTGTGTATATGTACCACAGCTTTCTTATCCATTCATCTGCTGATGGACATCTAGGTTGCTTCCATGAAGGGCCTAGCCCAACTCGCCAGTGTTACCATAAGCCTGTTCTAAAACATCCTTACACTGAGGTCACAAAGCATTTGCTTACACATTCTACAATAAGGATTTACATTGTAAGGAAACTGGTCCTTTTTTGGGAAACATGAGCAATGAGAAATAGCTTTGTTATATTAAGCATAAATTTACTAACCTACAATTTCTGTCAGTCTCAGTTTTGCCACCAGGAGTATGACTATTCCTTTATCTATTTAATAGAGTTGGGATAAATCTACCAACCTATAATTTCTGTCAGTTTCAGTTTTGCCACTAGGAGCAAGACTATTCCTTTATCTATTTGATAGTCCACCCACCTATTCTCTAACTTTCTTATTTCTGGGATAATATACACTAATTTTTTTTTTTAATTTCTCATGAAATGCCTTTAGGATAAATTGTCACCAATGCTGCCCTCCTCTGAGCATGCTCGATCTGTCAACAAATCACACTAAAATTAGAAACTTGGAGTTGACCAGTTGTATTTCGAAATACAATTTATCAACCAATGGATAAGTTTCTTTTGAGTTTACAATATCTCCTTGGAAATTCTAGACATATCTCTCTAGCATCTTCCTTAACATAAACACTTAGCTTCTATCAATGCAGCCCAAGATTGCGTTCACTTTATTTCCATAAGCCTGATACTTTTCTATGTATACCCTTTATCCTGAGAGTCTCCTTTTATTTTTGAGTTATTTTTTGAGTGTGGGTTCAAATGATCAGTCAAAACTTATTTTAGTTGAACTTCTCATTTTCTTTTATGTAATAAGTACTCTGGTAACTACTGTTGGGTGGGTGTCACTTACAAAGGACCAGGATCTGTTCTAGGTATTTTACATATACATTATCTCTCACCTATTCTACAATACAAGGTAAGAATTATCACTTGTTTTACAGATGAGTAAATGGAGTCTGAATGAGTTAAAGTATATAGTTCAAA
Organism: Aepyceros melampus; assembly: GCA_006408695.1. Classification (NCBI taxonomy): domain Eukaryota; kingdom Metazoa; phylum Chordata; class Mammalia; order Artiodactyla; family Bovidae; genus Aepyceros; species Aepyceros melampus. The sequence continues at coordinate 168,190 of SJXQ01002619.1, forward strand.
AGACAAACACATATGCTATGTATCTCTTTTGATATCTAATATCTTCCTTTTCTGAAAGAAATTGGAAAGAGGGATCAAGAGAGGCTAAAACATTTCTCTTAGAGCCATGCAATACAAAGAGTGGTCCAAGATCAAAAATATCAGCGCCACCTAGGAAGAATCTCAGGCCCCACAGGAGCCCTGCTGAATCAGAATCCACATTTAAATGAAATCTCCAAGAAAGTCCTGTATGTATTGTATTTTGAGAGGCACTATCTTAGAGACAATCTGCATGCACCATCTTCTCAGATAGCTACTTCCTTTCCATAATAGAGGATCATTTAAGTGAACATTTCTGATCTCTTGTTCTCCTGCAAAGGTGCTAGTCCTAGGGTTATATATGGGTCATAGTGTAAAGTCTATGCTTGGTGGTGGTGGTTTAGCTACTAAGTCATGTTTGACTCCTGCGACCCCATGAGTGGCATAAGTAGCCTGCAAAACTCCTCTGTCAATGGGATTTTCCAGGCAAGAATACTGGATTGGGTTACCACTTCCTTCTCTAGGGGTTCTTCCCAACCAAGGGATCGAAACCTGGGTCCCCTGCATTATAAGCAGGCTCCTTATTGCAGGCAGATTCTTTACCAACTGCGTCACCAGGGAAGCCCCTTTACTGACTTCCATGCTTATATATGCTCAAATATCTTGATCCCTTAGATCGGCCTACATTCATAAAGTTACCCTCAATCATTGGCCCACTCTCCTAATTATGGTTACAGATGTACATATAGCAAATCTCTCTTTCCCCACCAAATCCTCCAGCATAAAGCCTTTCTGACCTTCCTGGAAATGGTGCCGGGAAGACTGTGGACTTTGCAGTTGGCCAGGTAACTATTTAGGGTTTAAAGACAGATTTTCTTCTCCAGGAGATCCTAAGATCTGAAACTGAACTTGAAATTAGGTATACTGCTATTTGACTTCAGATCAAAGCTATAGACCAAGATAGTATGACTGAAGATAATTTCGGTCTATAATTGAGGAAAGAGTACTAGGAACCCATTTGTTAATAAAACTTGTATCCCACAGTCCACTTGTGACTGGTAACTTCTGTGTCTTTTACTTAGAGGGTGAATATTAGGCCTCTTAATCACATTCTCCCAGTGCTTCTAGGGTAGCACTATAGAAATAGGCCTCATGTATTTCTCAGAATCTATCAAGTATTAGACATACATAATTCACCTTACAAATATTTTAAGAATGTTTGAAAAATTCCCCACATTATCTGAAATGACATTCTCTGTACAGGTTAGGTTAATTATTTGCCACATAATATGTAAGTCTGAACTCTGTCAATTCTCTCTAAAATATGCTTCAATAATTTACATTTTCACAACTGTCACTTTCAACCCCTGTACATGTATCAAGAATGGTATCAGAGATCTAAGTAAATGAAATTATCAAATTGACTTGACTCTAGTTAAGACAGATGGATACTCTGATTTCACATATATGTGTCTTTACATATATAAGTATTTTAACCCACTGCCTGCAAAATTACTTTGGATGTTATTTTTGTAAAATTATATTTTAAAAGATTAATTAAATAGTAAATTTAGGTTAAAAAGTCACAACTCTGTATATCTGGGAAGGGTTGAAATTAGAATTTGTGACTCTATAACCAGAAAAATAGACTTACTTTTTATGTAATAGCTAATGATGAGAATATAATGAGACAAATACATAATTTTTATTAAATGCAAGATTTTATTTTCTTGGGCTCCAAAATCACTGTGGATGGTAACTGTAGCCTTGAAATTAAGATGCTTATTCCTTGGCAGGAAAGCTGTGACAAATCTAGATGGAGTATTAAAAAGAAAGACATCACTTTGCCGATAAAAGTCCATATAGTTAAAGTTATGGCTTTTCCTGTAGTCATGTACAGATGTGAGAGTTGGGCCATAAAGAAGGCTGAGTGCATGTTTCAGTACCATTCTGTCAAATCATCCCACTCTCATCTTCTCCCGCTGAGTCCAAAAGTCTGTTCTTTACATCTGTGTCTCCTTTGCTGCCCTGCATGTAGGATCATTGGTACCGCCTTTCTAAATTTCATATATATATTTGTTAATATACAGTATTTGTCTTCCTTTCTCTGATTTACCTTACTCTGTATAATAGGCTCCAAGTTCATCCACCTTATTAGAACTGACTGAAACGTGTTCCTTTTTATAGCTGAATAAATTCCATTATGCATATGTACCACAACTTCCTTATTCATTCATCTGCTGATGGACACCTAGTTGCATCCATCCTAGCTATTATAAATAGTGCTGTAATGAACATTGGGGTACACATGTATATTACCATATGTAAAATAGATGATCAGTACAAGTTCCATGCATGAAGCAGGGCACCTGAAACCAATGCTCTGGGACAACCCAGAGGGATAGGGTGAGGAGGGAGGTGGGAATGGGGTTCAGGATTGGGAGGGGACATGTACACCTGTGGCTGATTCATGTTGATGTATGGCAAAAACTATCACAATATTATAAAATAATTATCCTCCAATTAATACAAATAATTTTAAAAGTAATAAGGTAATTTAAAAAAAAGAGTGAATGCTGAAGAATTGATGCTTTGGAATTGTGGTGCTGGGGAAGATTCTTCAGAGTCCCTTGGACAGCAAGCAGATAAAATCAGTCAATCCTAAAGGAAATCAACCCTGAAGATACATTGGAAGGACTGATGCTGAAGTTGAAGCTCCAAAATTTTGACCATCTGATGCAAAGAGCCAACTCATTGGAAAAGACGCTGATACTGGGAAAGATTGAAAGCAGGAGGAGAAGGGGGTGAGAGAGGATGAGATGCCTGGATGGCATCATCGACACAATGGGCATGCTTTGAGCAAACTCAAGGAGATACTGAAGGACAGGTAAGCTTGTCCATGGGGTCACAAAGAGTCAAACATTACTTAGCAACTGAACACAAACAACATTATTTCCACTGAAAAGTATTATTCTATCTTAACGACAGCAACAAACCTCCAAAATGTACAATTTAGTTAAAAATTTAACATACCTTGGCAATCGAAAATAATAATAATCATAGTAACAGCTAACACTGACATAACCTTTTTATTTGCAAGAAACTCTTCTAAGCACTTTATGTGTATTATCTCATTAAATTACCTTAATATAATACAGATAGATACTATTATTATTCACAACTTACAAATGAGAAAGCTGAGAGACATGGATTTTAAGTAACTGGTCCAAAGTCATAAACAAGTACATGTGGATGGTGACATATGTCTGTAACTATATCTAAAACTATATCTATATAGATAACTAAAGCACATATATCTGCTAAGAATCGCCCTAAGTGCTCATTGAACAAATAATATTTATCTTCTGAAATGCATTAGTATGCTCTTCAAATTGCTTTTTGAAAGTTTCTCAAAGTTTTAAAATGTTATCTTTGTGTGTGACATATTTCCCTTCAAATATCACAAAATCTAGTCCCCTCCTGTGAGAATCACAAGACAATTTTCAGTCATGGTCTTAGATTGTACCCCTGTGTATAAGAAAGTCTATAATTTTTATGTGTTAGGAAACTGAGCAATAGTGGCAAGTGAAAAGCCTTATATTAAATTGTGAGTATATAATCTTATTCTACCTCAAAATGATAAACAAGTTTGGGTACTAATTCATATAGGCTCAAGGACCACAAATGTGGGCAACTATCTCAAAAACTTAACTCATGTGGAAGGATATGTCTAGAAATGGAAACCGCGGGCAGACAGATAGACTTACAATGCAGAAAGGGCCAGAAGCTTAAGGAAACAGAATGGTATGGAATAGCCAAGTCAGCTCTTATATTTCAAATAGTGCTTTCACATCCCTGATACCTGTATATGTTTAATTTCAAGTTCTGAAAGAAAGTCACAAAGGAAACTCAATTAGAAATAAAGGAGGGAAAACACAATCAAATTTTTTTCAAGAGAAAATAAAAGGAGTAATTTTCCTATTTCTTTCTACAGTAAACTAACAGACTATCTTCTTTGCCATTAGTGTGGTATCTTAAATTCACTTAATCTGAAAAGTTATGTTTAACCGAGTAAAATAGTCTTATATTCTTTCCTCTTTCTTTGTTTCTTCCTTCATTCTTTGCTTCATTCCTTCTTTCTTTCACTCTTTTCTTTTTTTCTTTTTCTTTCTTTTTCCCTTCCTTCCATCCTTTACTAAATTTATCTAAAAATTGGAATAGAGCATTTACAAAATTTGGGGGGAAAAAATTAGAAGTTTCCTCCAATTCTGTGTACGGAGGAAATTATATTTTCAAACTTATTCCCTCCTAGTCTTTTTTCACATAAACATATATAATTATGAGCATAAACTACTATTCTATTTAAACCTTAATGTTTACACTTAACATAATCATACATATGTACCTATACTTACATGTATGTCTGTATAAGTATATGTATATATGTAAGCAAAAAATGAATGTGTGTGTAGGTGTGTATGTTTATTTACGTCTTGGACACCTTAATGATCAAGTAATATTCCAGTAAGGAAAAGGGAACTAATTCTGACTTAATTATTCATCACCTTCTGCATTTTTTCACTGTAATATATAACACAATAAGGAATATATATTCATAAAATTTCACAATAACTTAAGGATTCCCATAAGTGGAACTATTAAGTCAGAAAGTGCAAAATTTTTAAGTCTTCAATGTGGTTTGCAAGTTGCTAGTGAAAGACTGTCCTGGTTATATTTCAGTAGCAATATATAGCTCATCCCTTGGACAGCAAAGAGATCAAACCAGTCAATCCCAAAGGAAATCAACCCTTAATATTCATTGGAAGGGTTGATGGTGAAACTAAAGCTGAAATACTTTGGCCACCTGATGCTAAAAGTTAACTCATTTTAAAAGACCTGATGCTGGGAAAGATTGAGAGCAGGAGGCGAAGGGAATGACAGAGGATGAGATGGTGGCTGGCATCATTCAATCAATGGACATAAGTTTGAGCAAACTCTGGGAGAGAGTGGAGGACAGGGAAGCCTGACGTGTTTTAGTCCACGGGGTTGCAAAGAGTCAGACAGGACTTAGAGACTGAACAACACTCTTGCCAACACTGGGTTTTGTAACTTTTTGCTTATTTAAAAAATATGAAAAGTGACACTGTCTTGCTGTTGTAATTTGCTTTCGTTTGGTTATCAACCAGGTGGAAAACATTCATATGCGTATTTTGCTCCTTGTATTTTCCCTCTGTGAATTATCTGTTTATGGCCTTTACATATTAATTAGTTGGGACACTTTCTACATTTCTCACAGCTATTTTAAAAGGTTAGTGCTTCACATACTTTAAACCTTCTGTTATATATATTAAATTTTTAGCCATTTAATTATCTTCTACTTTTTTATATCCTTATTTTTGGCTTTAATGGGTATTTCTTCAGCCACCTTTCCCCTCTATAAATTCAGTTTATTTCTATTGCATTTTAATTTTCCTATGGTTTTAGTAAAATTTTCCCTGATTTTAAAAGTAACATATAGTTATTGTTTAAAAAAAATGTACACACATGCATAAACGTTATGAAATTTTTTAAAAGCCAAGGATTCCATCACATATATAATCTCAGTTTATTTTCTATAATTTTTAGCTTATTTGAAAGTATATAGTACACAATATGAGGACTTCCCTTGTGGCTCAGACGGTAAAGAGTCTGTCTACAATGCAGGAGACCTGGGTTAGATATGTAGATTACAGATAATTCTATTGTATAAAAATAATACTATATCACATAAAGTTTATTTCTAAATTGGAATATTTTGTTAAATCATCAGAAGTTACATGTCAACCTGCAACTTTAAGGTTTTATATACATTATAAAATGGATATAAAATGAACTTATATTACTTCTAGAAATATGTGTCTGTTTCATTTATCCTAACTACACTTGTGTACTGAATTACAATTACTTGTTAATTTGATAGGCAAATACCTTCAGTTCAGTTCAGTCACTCAGTTGTGTCCGACTCTTTGCAATCCCAAGGACTGAAGCACACCAGGCTTTCTTGTCCATCACCAACTCCCAGAGCTTGCTCATACTCATGTCCATTGAGTCAGTGATGCCATTCAATAGGCAAATATGTTATTTTACTTTTATACTAGTTTATATTTCTTGTATATTGAAATATGTTTAGTTTGTTAATTATCTGAAATTGTCTTGGTAAACTGTAAATGAAAATTGCTATTCCAAAACAGCTAACCAATTTTGTGGTTTTACTTTAGTCAATTTGATAATATAATAGCCTAGGGATGGGTGAAGGAGCCTGGTAGGCTGCATGCAGTCCATGGGGTCGCTGAGAGTCAGACACGACTGAGCGACTTCACTTTCACTTTTCACTTTCATGCATTGGAGAAGGAAATGGCAACCCACTCAAGTGTTCTTATCTGGAGAATCCCAAGGATGGGGGAGCCTGGTGAGCTGCGGTGTATGGGGTCGCACAGAATCGGACAGGACTGAAGCAACTTAGCAGCAGCCTAGGGACGAAGGAGCCTGGTGGGCTGCCCTCTCTGGGGTTGCAAAGAGTCAGACACTACTGAAGCAACTTAGCAGCAGCAGCAGCAAGCAGCAGCAGCCTCTAATTCTGTGTAGAATTGAATTCTACTAGTTTAATTCTTCTTATGACAGTTATGTAATATTTTAATTGATGGTGGCTTTGTAAATGTTTTAATATCTGGTAGAACTAGTTCTGCCCTCAATATTATTTTTTCTTTTAGCATTTTCTTTAATAGTCCTATCATTTTATTTTTTTATTTTCCAAACTTCTAAATAACTACTGACATTTTGACTGAAATTATAAATTAGTTTTAAACTTCCAGAGAAGACCAAAGATGACCAAAAGACACATGAAAAGATGCTCAATATCTCTAATTATTACAGAAATACAAGTCAAAATTACAATGAGATATCCCTCACAATAGTTAGAATAGCCAGCATCAAAAAGTCTACAAACAATAAATGCTGAAGAGGGTGTAGAAACAGGGAACCCTCCTACACTATTGGTGGGAATTTTCATTAGTACAGCCCCTAAGGAGAACATTATGGAGGTTCCTTAAAATTTAAAAATAGAGTTACCACATGATCCATCAATCCCAGTCCTGGGCATATATCCAGAGAAAACCATTGTTTGAAAGGAAAAATATATGCCATTGTTCATTGCAGCATGTTTACAGTAGGCAAGATATGGAAACAACCTAAATGTACATTGACAGAGGAGTGGATAAAGAAGATATCATACATATATACAATGGAATATTACTCATCCATCAAAAACAATGAAATAATCCATTTGCAACAACATGGATGGATTCAGAGATTGTCATGCTAAGTGAAGCAAGACAGAGAAAGACAAATACCATAGGATATCACTTATATGCAGAATCACAAGAAAAAAAATGATACAAACAAACTTGCTTACAATCAAAAACAGACTTATAGACTTAGTAAACAAATTCAAGGTTACCAAAGGGGAAAGGTTGGGAAAAGGGATACATTTAGAGTTTGGGATTGACATATATACACTATTATATTTTAAAAGACCTATTGTATAGCACAGGGAACTTTGTTCAAGATTCTATAATAACCTAAATGGGGAAAGAATTTGAAAAAAAGAATATATATGTACATATACACATATATATATGACTGAATCACTTTGCTATATACCTGAAATTAACACAGTGTTGCAAATTAACTATAGTCCAATATAAAATAAAAATAGAAATGAACACATCCCAATGTTCACTGAAGCACTACTTATAATGGCCTAGACAAGGAGCAATCTAAGTGTCCATTAACAGATGAATGGAAGGAAGGAAGATGTAATATATGCATACAGTGGAATATTACTCAGCCATTAACAAGAATGAAATAATGCCATTTGAAGCAACATAGATGCACCTGGAGATTCTCATACTGACTGAAGTATGCCAACAAAGACAAATACCAAATGACATCACTTATATGTGGAATTAAAAAAAATAAAAGATACAAATGAACTTATACAGAAAACAGAAATAAACTCACAAACATAGAAAACAAATATATTTTCACCAAATAGGAAAGGGAGGGATAAATTAGGAGTTTGGGACTAACATATACACATTACTATATAAAATATATAACCAACAAGGACCTATTATATAGCACAGAGAAGTATATTCAATATTTTACAAAAAAACTGTAAGAGAAAAGAATCTGAAAAAGAATATATATATATGTATAACTGAACACTTTGCTGTACACCTGAAACACAACAACACATTGTAAATCAATTATACTTGAATAATTGTTTAAATTTAATTAAGTGTTTTAGAAAATGCAAAAATTATTTAAAAGCGCTATACATATCTTGCTAAGTTTATTTCTAAATTGCTAGCCTTTATGTCTTTTTAAATAAAACTTTTAACATAAGCATTGCAGAAACATGAAAATGGTTATGAATTTTCATTTTGTTGATGTGGTTTTTCTTCTGGCTACTTAAGTATGGACCTTTGGACTTCCTAGGAAAAATTAAGTTATATGCAAATAAACATAATTTTATCACTTTTCTTCCAATATATATTCATTTTTCTTTCATATCTTATTTCCATAATAAAACCTACAAAGCTATTTTTATTATGAAAGGTAATAATGGTCATCCTAGTTTAGTTCTTGCCCTTTGCTTGTAGTATTTTTATATTTTAAATGTTAGCTGAGGTTTTAATGTGTCTATTAATATACAAAAAATTATTTTACTATTCTCAGTCTTATTAGGAATGGTTATTAATATCAGCAAATTTTTTTCCAACAAAGGAAATATTGCATTGTATGAATTATTTACAGTGAAGCTATCTTTGCTTTTCTGAGTAAAATTCTAATTGGTGATATCATGGAATTTGCTTATAATATTTCTAGTTTTTATTTACTAGTGATTCCCTAGTAGTTTAGTGTCTCTATTTAAAGGGACATTCTCTATAACAATAGGAAATTAATTTTCCTTTTTTATGTCTTAGTGTTCCTAGAGATATTATAATTAAATAATGGTCAGAAAACATCTTTGAATATCTTAATTTCCCAAGTGATTTATTTGTACACATAAAGATATGAGTAATTATATAAAGCTCCCATTTTAGATTTAGTTAGCAATTACTGTTCACAGAGTCAAAATAAAGCAGAAGTTGGTTGATACATACTCACATATAACCTGAATATGTATAAACACACTCTATCTGATATTATAAATGTTTTAACAAGGATTTGGTGGCACATAAAGGCTTTTACAACTTTGGTTTGGCCTTTCCTTATCCACTGCTTCCCAGGCAAATTAATTTTAGCCTTTCTGGGTGGTTCCCTTAACCACTGTAGTCATCCACATTTGTTTGCTTTTATTCACATCATGAGATGAGATAGTATCTCTGGTTAGATAGTATCACTGGTTCAGTGGAACTTGAGCAAACTCTGGGAGACAGTGAAGGACAGAGGAGCCTGGTGTGCTGCAGTCCTTGGGGTCACAAAGAGTTGGACGCAACTTAGCGAGTAAACAGCAATTCACATCATGTCTTTATTCTGAAATGTTCTTTCTACTTTCTCTGCATTTCTTTTTGTTTTTTAAATCTCCCTTAATACTTATTTTATCGCCTTTCATAATCAAAATACTTTTTTCATAGAGCCCCTTTTATGCTAATATTTTTTGCATGCCTTTGACACTAGAGTTTGAACTCATCCAGGATGATGACAATGTCTGTTTATTTTGGTATCCTCTGGGGTCACAGAATAGGAGCTCATTAACTCCAAATGAAATTCCTCATTACAAATTTACCCTGCCCTTTATATTTTAAATGGATTGAATTTCACCTAAGGAATGTCTAATATGGAAGAATTGTTTTTCTTTGCTCTTTTATATATTCTGCTTCACTGTATTATACTGATAGAATGTTAGTATCATTGTCTTTATTGTTACAGACAATGTTTTAGAGAGCTGTGATATGGATACTACTTAAGGACATTCATGACCTCTAGTTCACCTGCAATATGAAACCATAGACTGCACTCACAAGGAGAATAAATACTGCAGTGAACCTCTCTTTATGCACTTCTTTTCAGAAACATTAAGGTGAAAATATCACAGACACCTGAGCCACCAGTCCCCAGAGAGAATTCCTTTTGCATTTGTAATAAACTAAAAAGAAACTTCTTTCACAGGTGCTTTAGCATTAGGAAGAAAATCTTTTCACCCATTTGACAGAGACTTCTCATATAATCACATGGATGTTGATCATAGTTAAATACATGTATACAAGAAGAAGAGAATGTAAGATTAGAAAAACAATTAAAAGACTTCGTAGAAGCTTCCTTTTCTTCCATAGAAATGCAAAGTAATTCTGTCATATCTTGTCAATTATTAATGCAATGCTTTTTTTTTAAATGCATGGATTAAAAATGAAGTATTCTGTGTCTTCTGGCTCTGAATGTTGGATCTTATTTTAGACTTGCCCTTTTCATTCACTAGAGGCAGAGGGGCAACGATGGAAAACAAGAGAAATACCAGCACACACAGGGCAGACAATGGCAGCCAGCAGGAGAGAAGGCAGGAAACTAAAGGCAAGTGGTAGAATCAGAAGCCTAGAGGAAGTTAGATGGAAATCCCACATCCTTGTGTTTGTCTTTATATAAGACCCTGAAGAAGAAGAAAAGAAAAGCAGTTAAAAGACATTACAAATTAATAAGGTTTATAAGAAACTGTATTGTCTAATAGACTGACAATTTAAATAGGACTGGGTTACTAAGTGGAAACACAAAGAAACACGATGAGATATGCTAACTTTTTAATATATAAATAACTGAAAATTTTTAGTGGTTTATTTGTTTTCTATATGCTGGAAAAGTCAGAGGTTTAGGCAAAGGGAAAAATACTTTAGAATAAGAAAGTTATCTTAACTACAAATAAGCTACAAACCACCATGGGAATTACAAATCATGCTCAAATAATTATGGGAGAGTCCGTGCATGGGCTTCCCCGTAGCTTAAATGGTAAAGCATCTGCTTGCAATGTGGGAGACCTGGGTTCAATCCCTGGGTCGGGAAGATCCCGTGGAGAAGGAAATGGCAACCCACTCCAGTACTTTTGCCTGGAAAATTCCATGGATGGAGGAGCCTGGTAGGCTACAGTCCATGGGATTGCAAAGAGTCGGACACGACTGAGCAACTTCACTGGTCCACTGGTTGCAGGATGCTACAAAATATATCTACAGTTTCTCAAAAAGGTGTGCCAAATATACTGAGGCAAATGGTTACAAAGTTTTGGAGGTTCAAGTCTGAGCAAAGGGAATCAAATGTGTTTATTGTCACACAGCATTTTGAATCTGACAACGCTGTAATGACTTTTGGTTTGCAGTTAACCAAGCAAATAATTTGACTCAATTTATATGTTTATGTTGATATAGTAAACATAATTCAAACAGCACCATAATAATAGAGTATTTTGAAATCTATTACAACAAAACAAAGCATATAATTACATACTTATGCTAGTTACTGCTAGACAATAGAACATTTTCACAGAATACAAATGCTCAGAGCAAGATTGGTAAGCTTAATAAAATAAAAGCCCTATATGATAGGGGTCACTACTGCAGATTCTTCAAATACATGGTTCTCTCTTAGGATCACATCCTAACAGAAGCACATCCATCCTTTTCTCTTATGCAGATTAATAATATTGGCTATAATAAACACTGCAAATAAGCAACTTTGGAAGAAGGAAAGAAAAAAGATATTTTATTAACTTGGAGTGAAATGCAAGTGTGCTATCTGAACGGAAGACTCATGCCCTCACTGATAACAGCAGCTTATTTTACTGTGTGTGCTCAGTCACCCAGTCCTGTCTGACTCTTTGTGACCCTATGGACTGTATCCCACCAGGCTCCAATGTCCCTGGGATTGTCCAGGCAAGCATACTGGAGTGGGTTGCCATTTCTTCCCCCAGGGAACCTTCCCCACCCAGGGATCACACCTGAGTCCCCTGTGTCTTATGCACTAGAGGCGGATTCTTTACCACCGTGCCACCTGGGAAGCATATTTAACAATTTTCTATTTGGCCCTCCTACTCTTTTTGACCCTATCTTTTTTTTTTTTCCTTTTGACTCAGCTTCAACTAGACTTTCAAATGTCAGCTTGATTGGCATAATTCCATACTATTATGCTTCTGAATTTAAATCCAGTGAGCTTGTGACGAGTGAAGTTGCTCAGTTGTGTCCGACTCTTTGTGACCCCATGGACTTTAGCCTGCCGGGGTCCTCCATCCATGGGATTTTCCAGGCAAGAATACTTGAGTGTGTTGCTATTTCCTTCTCCTGGGGATCTTCCTGAGTGAGCTTATTCAACAATAAAATATTGACAATTTGGCTCTGTGAAATATGAGCTAAAATATACTTTATAATAATCACAATACATAAAATAACTATCACAATTTCAATAATTCAGCCAACAGTATAGAGTCCTGATGAACAAAATGAAATCAGCCAAATTCCTGAATGTTTCACTTTGAATATATTAGTCTCACCACCAAGCTCTGAGGATGTACAGCCCCCACTAACTCTGCATGCAACATTAATCACTTTTGCCTGGAATTATGCCTTGAAGAACAGGAGTTCACAGATAACCAATACATTCTTAAACATCACCATTTCTTGACATTTGCTATCATTTAATAGTAACATATTGACAATTCAAAAGAGGGGGAAAAAAAGCATGATGCAGCTAAACTTCATAAAGCTATTCATAAACCTTCGGAAACAATAGTTCCTAGACTTTACCATACTATTTCAGTATCATAATTGAATTCCATGGTTATTTTAATGCAAATATATTATTAAGTTTGGTGCAAACATAATTGCAGTTTAGGACTGTGAATTTTAAATCATTATAACTTTAAATAACTTAAAACTTTATAAATCAAACATATCTTTATTAATTAAAATAGGAAATGCAATCAACACATTTTTGCCAACAAGAAACAAGTTCGTAAAAAAAAAAAAAAAAAAAAAAGAAACAAGTTCATTTTTCCTATAGCATAAAAATCCTGCTTTGGAATTCAATGAAATCTTGGAAAGCATTCCCTACCTCCTCCTGACTCTGGAAGCACTTTCCCTGCAAAAAGTTGTCGAGATGCTTAAAAAAGTGGTGGTCAGTTGACGAGAGGTCAAGTGAATATGGCGGATGAGGCAAAATTTCATAGCCCTATTCATTCAACTTTTGAAGCATTGGTTGTACACTGTGCAGTCACGTGATGTCTTCAATCTGCTGAGCATGCTTCTCAGATGTAATGGTTTCACCAAGATTCAGAAAATTGTAGTGTATCAGAAGGGCAGCAGACCATGAAACAGTGAGCATGGGCTTTTGTGGGTGCAAGTCTGGCTTTGGGAGATGGTTTGGATCTTCTTCTCAGTCCAACCACTGAGCTGGTGTTCATCGGTTGTCATATAAAATCCACTTTTAATCACATGTCACAACTCGATCAAGAAATGTGTTGTTGTTACATAGAATAAGAGAAGACAACACTTCACAAGGTTTTGATTTGTGGTCAGCTCATGAGGCACCCACTTATCAAGCTTTTTCACCTTTCCAATTTGCTTCAAATGCCGAATAACCATAGAATGGTCAATATAGAGTTCTTCAGCAACTTCACATGTAGTTGTTAGAGAAGTAGCTTCAGTGATCCTCTCAGCTGGTCATTGTCAACTTCTGATGGCTGACCACTGCTCTCCTCATCTTCAAGGTTCTTGTGTCCTTTGCAAAACTTATTGAACCATCACTGCGCCGTTTGCTCGTACGCACTTCTGGGCCAAATGCATTGTTAATGTGGCAAGTTGTTTCCTCTGCTTTACAACTCATTTTGAACTTGAATAAAAGAAACACTCAAATTTGCTCTTTGTCTAACATCATTTCCCTAATCTAAAATAAATATACAGTAAACAGCAAGTAATAAGTCATTAGTAAAAAACATAAAGGGAGATATGTGTATTAAAATGACATATAACATAACCACATTTATTTAAGAAAATATTCCAGTATCAAATGGCAAATTCAACAATGAAAAACCACAATTATTTCTGCATCAATCTATTATATTGGACTATTATACCTCTTGCAATATCTTTAATTTGAAAATGAGTGTTTATAGTATTAAAATGATTTCAAATTGAGATGGTGATACATGTGCATAGGTGTCTAGTCTTTGCTGCCCCATATGCCCATAAAAAATGAATGCTAGTATATAAGAATAAAAGAGATTTTACATGTGGGTTCTAAACCAAGAAATGGTGTTATTCCCAAGATAGAAACATCAGTACTTTTCAATGGTCATGTAACTGGGCTAAAGAAGATCCTAAGGGTCAATCTTTTGAGTTATTAGTAAAATTTTGCTTAAGAAATAAGTGGAGTAGCTTCTAGTCAATTCCCAGAAAAAGCCCTTCAATCAAAGAGGTTGGATGTGAGAAGAGATGGAGTCTGAACAAGGCAGACCCCATATAAACAGATTATTCTTCACTGTCACAGATTGGCTTCATCTGGAAGAATCTGGTTAGGGAAGTATCAAATGCCATTTCAAATGCCAGTAGCTACAGGAAGCAAAACCTGGAAGAGGTCAGCAACCCACTGGATTGCAGTGAGTGCCACAGGGAATATGATAGAAGCACCAGGAACAGCAGAATCTTGTCTCTAAGATGGCAAACTTGTCATAATAAGTAGGGAAGGACATGACAGGAAATCTGTCAGAGTCTAAAGAAAAAATTTAGGAGAAAAATTATTTCTGAATTTGCCCACAGTTGTAACTCCATTTTCTACATAACTGGGACTTAAATATGCAATGTAAGTAGGTAACACTTCAATATCTGCCCAAGCTTACTGACAAAACTCAGATGTTTAAGAAGAACCTGTGGTATAAGAGCCTGCAAAACTGTTGAGGGAGGGCTACTGGGTTCATTTATATAAAAAGGAGAAAAATAATAATAAGATTTTAACTCACAGTTAAAATAAGATTTAGGAAAAATATTGCATCAAAGAAATCAGAGAAAGAAGGAATAGAAATGGAACAATGCATTATCAGAAAATTAATGGCTTGAGAGAAAAACATACTTTTTCAAACTTAAAATTGGAATAGAAGAAGTGAATATCAGATTGGATACTATAGAAAAATTGAATGTAAACCAGAAGGCAAGCTCAAGAAATTCTCTCAGAACTCACGGGAAAAATGACAAAGAATAATAAGGGTAATAATTGTTTAGAGATCTGAAATGTTCCAAGAAGATCAAAACTACTTACAGTAGAAATTCCAGGAGAATGATAAAAAAGCAAAAATCAATGAAATCAATATCTCCAAATTTATGAAATACCTGAGAATATATTAATAGGTTTAAATGCTCAGGATCTCCCCAAAATGAAACAATAGAGAGTAACATTTTTTAACACAGTAAGTTTTTTGTATTTCAAGGTGAAAGGAAAATCTCTCCATTTATCTATGTTTGAAACAAATAATCAAATTTACCTCAAATTTTGCTTCTGTGCTACTAAATATGACAAAGCAATGAGGCATTATCTTCAAAGTTTTTGGAGAAAATGTTTTTACTTAGTCAGAGTATCAGATGGTAAACAATCTGCCTGTAATGAGGGAGATCTGTGTTCAGTCCCTTGGTTGGGAAGATCCCTTAGAGGAGGACATGGCAACCCACTGCAGTATTTTTCCCTGAAGAATCCCATGGACAGAGGAACCTGGCGGGCTACAGTCCATGGACTCACAAAGAGTTGGACATGACTGAAGCAACTTAGCACCACACAGCACAGAGTACTTGTGTGTGAAGGCAACAGAATATGTTTATAATATATACAAGGTATGTTAAATACATTTCTGTTCAGGATAATTACTAAAGCTAATCTCTAGCTACTTGGGAGATAAAATAATGAAACAAGAAAATTTTCATCATGCTATAAGGATAAATTGCTTGATATTAAAATGACATAGAACAAAGTATAAAAATCAATAATATTGTTAGTTATAAATCCTATGCAAATCAAAAAAGGTCTTAAAAAGAATAGATATAAATATGAAAAACAAAGTAAAATGGATTTAGTATCAGATTACACGAATAAGGGCTTCCTGGTGGCTCAGATGGTAAAGAATCTGCCTGCAGTGCAGGAGAACTGGGTTCAACCCCTGGGTTCAGATGATACCCTGGAGAAGGGAATAGCTACCCACTCCAGTATTTTTGCCCAGCGAATTCCATGGACAGATGAGTCTGGTAGGCTACAGTCCATGAAGTCGCAAAGAGTCAGACACGACTTGAGTAACTGACCCTTCACATGAATAAAAACTGAAAGTAATACAAGTGAATGGAAAAGATAATAAAAGTTTTCCTTGGACAGTAAATAATCAATGCAGTCAATATAGGAAATGAAATGATTATAGGACCTAGCAAGTTTGCAGCCAAGATCATCCTTTAAGTCTTTTATAATTCTAAACATATAAATTGTATAGAAATACAACAGTAGAGAAGTAAAATCAAACAATAAAAAAGTATTATCACATTATATTACAAAATAAAGGAGTCAAGTAAATTGAGGGAACTCTCTCATTTAGAACTAAACCTCTCAAAGAACAACCAATGGAAACATGAAACAAAGCAATACCACAGAAACCTGAAATGTCCCATGTCTTCAAATATAATTCAAAGTTTTGTGACTTTCTAACTAGATTGTTCATACTGATAAAAAAAAAATCAGTTACAAAACATGTATTTTTTTTGAGCCTTTGAGTTTTAATACAAACTTCTTGAAGGAAATGTTTATACCTAATTTATTTTTGCAATTTGCCACAAAGTATATAGCACATGCTAAGCACCCAAGTATTTGAGTGACTGAATGAAAATTCATTATAAATATCAATTAAATGTTTTTGTGTACTTGTTTACAAAGGTGAGTTTATAATCTGAGAAACATTTAAATCAATTTAAAAACTATTTGGTCATGCATTTATTCAGGAAACATATTCTTTAAAAAAAAAAACAACCCTCAAATCTGTGTTGTATTTATAGACCATTAGTTCTATTTATTGAGAGAGAGTGACCAACCAAGAGGTAAAGGCTGAGTCTCAATGATGGAACAGAGGAAAGCGGGTCACTGTGCTTTCCAACAGATTACACTTCCAGCTACAAACACGACAAACTTTGCTGGGGAAAAAAAATGCTGCCCTTTTTCTTCTATTCTCCACATAAAGCCAGAATGATCTTTTCAAAACATGAATCAGTTCATGTCACTGCCTCACTTTTTAAACCTTCTAATGACTTCCTATTATACTTAGGATTCAATTCAAGCTTCTAAACCTGCAAAATCCTCTCTTACCAAGCCATTGCCTACTCTTTCACCTCATTGTCTCATAGCTCTTTTGTCCTTGGTCACAACATTCCAGACTCCCTAACACTCTTTTTCTTTATTTTTCTTCCTCAAAAGTTTCAGTCTTAGTTCTTGCAATTTTTTCTTCTTATTCCTATGACCTTCATATTGCTGATTTCCTTCCATTATTTAAGGCTCAACACTAAAGTTTCTAAAGGCCCAACCTGATAATACTATCTAGAGAGGTCAGACCCTCATAACCTCTCCATGTGCCATGACCGTATTATATTTTGCTCTTAGTACTGATCACTGGTTGACATAATCTCATGTTTGTGCAGTTTTATTTGTTAACTGTCTGTCTCCCTTCTGTGACATTCCATTAAAACATAAACTCTTTGAGAGGAGAGATATTACATGTATTGCTCAACTTGTAACCACACCTACAACAACAAAATACTGGAATGGATGAATGTGGAAATCTTTTTTTTTTTTAACTTAAGCTCAGAAAATATTGGTCAGGGGAAATTTGAGGAATACATATAGTAGCTGACTAAGAGTGATATTAATCACTTCTTATATAACAATAATAATATATGCTCAAGGCAATCTTTTGTATTCATTTAAGTAATGATGGACACTAATCACAAGATTAATGAAGACCATTTAAATCACATGTAATTAATTGTACATTGACAGTGCTCAGTGTTGTTGAGCAGCCAAACAAAAAGATGTTTGAAGCAAACTTCTAGTCTTAAAATTAGTGACTCTTCCCGGGGCAGCATATCAGAGCAGTGGCAATCAGACTTTAGAGGGCTCAGGCAAAGAGCATATGTGAAGATGGAAGCTCTTTTTACAGGCTAGTAGGATCAGATTTTTGAAACTAATAGAAGACAGAAGTATAGCCTAACTAGAGTGGTGTTTTACTTCAATAAGGTTTGTGTGTTTGTCTGTTATTTATTTGATATATAGGTTTATTTGTTTGCTTACCTGTGAAAGGAACAAAGAGGAAGTTAAGTATTTTTTGAAGGGCACTGTCAAAGGAACCCAAGAGAAATGGGACAGCAACACAAAAGAGATTTTTGAATTGAATGGACATCGCTCAGTGTCACGGGCAGTCTGAGACTTTTTTTCTTTTAAGCAAACAAACATTTAATTGAATTTTTTTTTAGTTTATTTTTAAAATTTATTTATTTTAATTGGAGGTTAATTACGTTACAATATTGTAGTGGTTTTTGCCAGACATTGACATGAATCAGCCATGGGTGTACATGTGTTCTCCATTCTGAACCGCCCTCCCTCCCCATCCCATCCCTCTGGGTCATCCCAGTGCACCAGCCCTGAGCACCCTGTCTCATGCATCAAACCTGGACTATGATAATATACATGTTTAAATGCTATTTTTTCAGACCATACTACCCTTGCCTTCTCCCACAGAGTCCAAAAGACTGTTCTATACATTTGTGTCTCTTTTGCTGTCTCACATACAGGGTTATCATTACCATCTTTATAAATTTCATATATATGCATTAGTATACTATACTGGTGTTTTTCTTTCTGACTTACTTCACTCTGTACAATAGGTTCCAGTTTCATCCACCTCATTAGAACTGATTCAAATGCATTCTTTTTAGTGGCTGAGTAATATTCCATTATGTATATGTACCACTGCTTTCTTATCCATTCATCTGCTAATGGACATCTAGGTTGCTTCCAAGTCCTGGCTATTATAAACAGTGCTGTGATGAACATTGGGGTACACGTGTCTGTTTCAATTCTGGTTTCCTGAGAGTGTATGCCCAGCAGTGGGATTCTGGGTCATATGGCAGTTCTAGTTCCAGTCTTTTTAAGGAATCTCCACACTGTTCTCCATAGTGGCTGTACTAATTTGTATTCCCACCAACAGTGTAAGAGGGTTCCCTTTTCTGCCATCCTCTCCAGCATCTATTGTTTGTAGATTTTTGGATCGCAGCCATTCTGACCGGTGTGAGATGATACCTCATTGATGTTTGATTGACATTTCTCTGATAATAAGTGATGTTGAGCATCTTTTCATGTGTTTGTTAGCCATCTGTATGTCTTCTTTAGAGAAATGTCTGTTTAGTTCTTTGGCCCATTTTTTGATTGGGTCATTTATTTTTCTGGAATTGAGCTGCAGGAGTTGCTTGTATATTTTTGAGATTAATTTTTTGTCAGTTGCTTCATTTCCTATTATTTTATCCCATACTGAAGGCTATCTTTTCACCTTGCTCATAGATTCCTTCGTTATGCAAAAAAGTTTAAGTAGGTCCCATTTGTTTATTTTTTGCTTTTATTTCCATTACTCTGGGAGGTGGGTCATAGAGGCTCCTGCTGTGATTTATGTTGGAGAGTGTTTTGCCTATGTTTTCCTCTAGGAGTTTTATAGTTTCTAGTCTTACATTTATATCTTTAATCCATTTTGAATTTATTTTTGTGTATGGTGTTAGAAAGTGTTCTAGTTTCATTCTTTTACAAGTGGTTGACCAGTTTTCCCAGCACCACTTGTTAAAGAGATTGTCTTTTCTCCATTGTATATTCTTGCTTCCTTTGTCAAAGATAACGTGTCCATGGGTGCGTGGATTTATCTCTGGGCTTTCTATTTTATTCCACTGATCTATATTTCTGTCTTTGTGCCTGTACCATACTGTCTTGATGACTGTGGCTTTGTAGTAGAGCCTGAAGTCAGGCAGATTGATTCCTCCAGTTCTATTCTTCTTTCTCAAGATTGCTTTGGCTATTTGAGGTTTTTTGTATTTCCATACAAATTGTGAAATTATTTGTTCTAGATCTCTGAAAAATACTGTTGGTAGCTTATAGGGATTGCATTGAATCTATAGATTGCTTTAGGTAATATACTCATGTTCACTATATTGATTCTTCCAATCCATGAACGTGGTATATTTTTCTGTCCATGTCCTCTTTGTTCTTTTATCAGTGTTTTATAGTTTTCTATATATAGTTTTTTTTTGTTTCTTTAGGTAGATTTATTCCTAAGTATTTTATTCTTTTCATTGCAATGGTGAATGGAATTGTTTCCTTAATTTCTCTTTCTGTTTTCTCATTGTTAGTGTATAGGAATGCAAGGGGTTTCTGTGTGTTAATTTTATATCCTGCAACTTTACTATATTCATTGATTAGATCTAGTAACTTTCTGGTGGAGTCTTTAGGGTTTTCTATGTAGAGAATCATGTCATCTGCAATTAGTGAGAGTTTTACTTCTTTTCCAATCCAAATACCTTTTATTTCTTTTTCTCTCTGATTGCTGTGGCCAAAACTTCCAAAACTATGCTGAATAGTAGTGGTGAGAGTGGGCACTCTTGTCTTGTTCCTGACTTTAGGGGAAATGTTTTCAATTTTTCACCATTGAGGATAATGTTTGCTGCGTGTTTGTTATATATAGCTTTTATCATGTTGAGGTATGTTCCTTCTATTCCTGCTTTCTGGAGGGTTTTTATCATAAATGAATGTTGAATTTTGTCAAAGGCTTTCTCTGCATCTATTGAGATAATCATATGGCTTTTATCTTTCAATTTGTTAATGTGTTGTATTACATTGATTAATTTGCAGCTATTAAAGAATCCTTGCATCCATGCGATAAAGCCCACTTGGTCATGATGTATGATATTTTTAATATGTTGTTGGATTTTGTTTGCTAGAATTTTGTTAAGGATTTTTGCATCTGTGTTCATCAATGATGCTGGCCTATAGTTTTCTTTTTTTGCATGGTATCTTTGTCTGGTTTTGGTATTAGGGTGATGGTGGCCTCATAGAATGAGTTTGGAAGTTTATCTTCATCTTCAATTTTCTAGAAGAGTTTGAGTAAAATAGGTGTGGGCTTAAATCTGAAATGAATGGTTAAATTTGCACTTTTCAATTTGATTATTATCAACATCATCTAGAAATATTCATCTTTTCTAAGCAGTCTTCCAGACACATGGAAAAAATTAAAACAGCTTTCAAATGTGCATTTGTATTTCAAATCATTAGCATCCAAAACCAGGAGAATATGGCTATCCCATGAAAAGTACTGATAAAATTATTCATCCTTAATTGATTCCCTAGGTCATTATCAAATATTTACAGTATGTAAGAACACCTCATACCAAGGCAATTATTTTATGCCATTTTTTATAATTGTCTCATGGACATATTGTTACAAAAAAAAAAAAAAAAAAAAAACCTCTGACCTTCCTATAATCAGTGACCAAAATCTTTATTTAAATCTCTCTGTAGTGTTTGCATTTTGCATAGTTTTGTATAGTTTTACATTTTTAATAAGAACCTCCCACAAAGATATAAAGAAATTCTGTTGATTATGAAAATTAGTGGCATATTATAAGGTTTGAAAACTCAGATTCTTACATAAATAGAGACGGAATATCATGTGTTTTGTATAACCTTCAATCCAAGGTGAAGACAGTTTGCTTTCTGAATGATTCCCAATAAATTATTAAAGCTTTGTGGAAAAAAGAACTAAATATTGTTCTCATGCCTAAAATCTATCACTGTAAAGACATTTAAATAAGTATAAATGTTTAAATATTTACATTACTTAATTTACACATGTTTATTCACTAAAGTTCTTTCCCCAAATCTGAAATGAGATGTGACAGCAGATCTAAATGATAAATTAAATTTTATTCCTCCCTCTATCTTTTTGAAATCTTTCTTTTCTCTCTTGTTTTTGTATATTTTTCTCTGACCCAGATTTCCAGAGAGATATTCCTGAGGCAAGCAACACAAGAAGGTGCTCAAAAACTTATTTAGCACCTATCACATGCCAATGATCATTTAAGGAGCTTGGGCTATATCAGCAATAAGACAGAGAGACTGCCCTTATGGAGAACAAGTTGGATAACAGGAAACAAACCATAACCAAGTGACATCAAAATAAACAAGTAAATAACAAACTATTAGAAAGTTGTACAGTAAGTTTGGCACAAATTAATTGAAGAACAAACCCTGACCTGAACTGACGTGAAGTTATTTATATACTTTATGTATCTCATTATGTGAAAATCCATGTTTCACTACAGAAATATTAATGTGTTTGATAATGGTGTGAGGCTCCAAATCCCACTGAAGAAAGTGTATAATACATGGGGTACATCATACAATCTTCCAAAATGCAAAAAGTTCTCAATTCCAAAACACACCTGGCCTTTGGCATAAGGATTGAGAACTCATTGTAAAAAGTAGAGCAGGGAATAATGACTGTAATTTTAAACACATTGTGAAGGAGGGCAAATGAAGTGGGTCAAGTGTTGCCACCCATCCTCCAAACATATGTCTTCCTAGAACCCATGGATGCAAACTTATTTGGGAATAAGGTGTTCACAGGAGTAATTAAGTTATGGATCTTGAGATGAGATCATCCTGTATTGAGAGGGGATGACTCAGAAAGACAGAGGGAAACAGATGACAGAGGGAAAAGATGACTCAGAAAGACAGAAGGAAACTTGAGCAACAGTTCCAGAGAGAAAGGCCATGTGAAGATGGTGGCAGAGAAGGATTTCCAGCACCAACAGAATCTGGGAGAGAGGAGAGTAATGGATTCTCACTCAAAGCCTTCAGAAGGAATAAACCCTATTGCTATAGACTGAATGTTTGTGCCCTCCCACACCAAAATGCATATGCTGCTGCTGCTAAGTTGCATCATTCTTGGCCTACTCTGTGTGACCCCATAGACGGCAGCCCACCAGGCTCCCCTGTCCCTAGGATTCTCCAGGCAAGAACACTGGAGTGGGTTGCCATTTCCTTCTCCACAAAATGCATATGTTGACACTTAATCCCCATTGTGGTGGTATTGGACAGAGATTTTGGGAAGTGATTAGGTCATACGGGTGCTAATCATGAAACCCTGATGAAAGGAATTATTGCTTTATAAAGGTGAGTCCAGAGAGATCCCTCATCCTCTCTGCCATGTGAGGATACAGTATGAAGATGACAGCTATGAACCAGGAAGCAGATTCCTATGCCAGGATTAAATAAATAAATTTAGAGAAATAAATTTCTAGTGGTTATAAGCCAAAGAGTCTACAATGTTTTGTTATAACAGTCCAAGCAGATGAAGATACCTATCAACATATTGATTTCAGACATCTGACCTCCAGGGCTGAGAGAATAAATTTCTGTTGTTTTAAGCCATGCAGTCTCTACTAATTTGTACAGCAGCCCTATGAAACTAGTATATTTAACTAAGAAAGTAACCATTAAGCAAAGACTTAAAATAGGTGAGGGAGTCAAGCCAGGTGGATGCCTGGGGGAAGAACAATCTAGACAGAGGGGAGAGCTAATAGAAAGCCCTCAATTAAAGGTATGTGAGGAATATTCTAGGATAGCTACTATGGCTCTGTTTAGAATCAGCTGTAAGAAAGCCAAGGATAGAAAGAGAACATCAGTTATGACACAAATGAAATATTGCAAACAAGAGATGCTGGTTATTGAGACCACAGGGGTGTTAGTGCAAGTTAAGACAGTCAAACCCTGGATGTACTCTGCAGGCAGAGACACTAGCATTTCCAATGGAGTAAATGTATGCTGTGGAAAACAAAATGTATTTGTTTTATGCTTCGGGGGATTTTTTTTTTTTTTTTTTTTTGGGCTGAACATCTGGAAGAATGGAGTTACTTCCTACTGAGATGTGGAATACAAAAGCAGGTCTAGGGGAGACTTCAGAAGTACAGTATAGCTTGAGATGTCCATGAAATATCCAGGTAGAAATGTTGAATATATAACTGGCTATAAGAGTCTAAGGTTCAGAAGAAAGTTCAGGAGTAGAAATGAAAATTTGAGAATTGTGGACACAGAGCTGATATGAGATTTCTAATGAGAAAGAGATGACAAAGAGTATCAAGGACTGACTCCTGGGGCATACCAACATTAAGAGAGCAGGTATAAAAAATAAATTGGCTGAGGAGACTGACAATAAGCTGCTAACAAAGTAGAGGAAAACCAAGAAACTATGGTACCCTAAGGCCAGGGATGGAAAGAGGAAAGAGTAATCACTTGGAATGATCTCACAGATCAACTAGGATGAGGATTAATAATTAACTAATGGGTTTAGAAACAAAGGTAATTAGTGATGTTGATAAGAGTAGTTTCGGTGAATCAAACACCTGATGAAAATAGGCTTAGAAAGAAAATAATAAGAGACAATAAACAGGGACAATTATTTAAAGGCATTTGGCTACTAGGAGGAAGAAAAAACAAAAAACAAGGGCTGTAGCTAGGGGGATGAGAACTGAGGCCAAGAATATTATGATTAATTTGGAATTCACTTGATTTTATGAATATAGATTTTAAAACCCTTTTGAAGCAAGTCATCATGCAGAATATATTATAAAAATTTAATACATAGAAATTTTGAAATCATATAGAAAAGCATATAATTTATGTTTCAAAACTGTTTAAGAAGCATTTACCTCAAGAGGATGGAGACAAAAAAAAGAAACATTAAAACTAAAAAAAAAAAAAGAAAAAAAAATCATGTCATGAGATCATAACCAGAAGCCAATTAAGTATATATATATTATATGTTACGGAGAAGGCAATGGCACCCAACTCCAGTACTCTTGCCTGGAAAATCCTGTGGATAGAGAAGCCTGATGGGCTACAGTCCATGGGGTCGCTAAGAGTCGGACACGACTGAGCAGCTTCACTTTGACTTTTCACTTTCATGCATTGGAGAAGGAAATGGCAACCCACTCCAGTGTTTTTGCCTAGAGAATTCCAGGGACAGGGGAGCCTGCTGGGCTGCCGTCCATGGGGTCGCACAGAGTCAGACACAACTGAAGTGACTTAGCAGCACCATACATATTTTAAAGAAAAGGTTATTAAAAATAAGAATGTGGTTCTTTCTGCTTTTAGACTGGAGACTATATTGTGCTGATCTATAAGGGTTTTAACTAGAAAATCTGGTTTACAAGACTAAGAAGCAACATTGGGTTTATCTTTGCAATTAAAACTGTAGTCAGGATTTTCTTAATAAAATAGACATTTATTCTGCATGCCACATTAACAAAGATGAAAAAGTATATGTAGAAGGATACATATTTAGTAAACATGTTCATATTTTAGAGGGACATACATAAAATAACTTGAAAGTATTAGTCACTCAGTCTTGTCCAACTCAGCAAACCCATGGTCTGTCCATAGGATTTTCCAGGCAAGAATACTAGAGTGGGTTGTCATTCCCTTCTCCAGGGGAATCTTCGCATTCCAGGGATTGAACTCAGGTCTCCTGCATTGCAAGCAGATTCTTTACCATCTAAGCTACCAGGGAAGACATACATAAAATAACTTGAAAGCTCTACTGATGTGCTGAAAGGCTATCTATGCTTTTATAAACTCAAAAAAAAAAAAACCTCCAATGCTTTTAAGGCTTGTCCTGTGCTGGAAAAGCTATAAAATCTTTCTAATGCATAGCTACATAAAATAACTAACTAAATAATGCTTATCGAAATTGAAGCAAGATAGTAATACATAATTGTATCCAAACTTTGAAAGCCATAAAAGGCCTGTAGGAGAGCATGGCATTGGCACATGGAGTTCTCTTTTTACTTGTTCTTATAATAAAAGCAACAAATAGACACATAGCTCCTCTTTCATCTAACCAGACACACTAATTATGAGAAATAGAATCAGATATCAGATATGATGTCTTTAATGAATAGCAGAGGAGTGGGAGTAGGGGAAAGGTGAAGAAAAATCAGAATCAACCTTTCCTTGTTGTGGTGTACATTGGCAGATAGAAGAGAGCAGAACAGATAATGAACTTACTGCCAGAAAGAAATATTTCAAGGAGACTAGAGAGTCATTCTATGCCCATAAATGGATTAAAGAATCATCACAAATACTAGGTAAAAAGTAACATGAGACATGTGATCACAGGAAGCAAAACCTAGAAGTTAAGATGCTTTTAAAAACCTAATCCAGAACATATAAGTTTTTGCAATGTTTTAAATTTTTCACAGGAACTTGTTCTTTCATGAAATGTTAAACAATTTTACTGGGTAGGCCATAAATTTTCTTAAAGGACAATAATTCAGCAGCTTGGCTAAATCCCAGGGGCTATATCCATTAAGGTGCAAAAAAAATTATTTTAATTTACTTGGGAAAAAGTATTTGCATTAACTAAATATACAGAAACCTTTCATCTGAGCTCTCAACTTGTCAATCAGTAATTCACTACATTCTCAGTTCAAACACTGTTTAACCTTTTAAATATTGGTTTTTTTTTTTTCAATACACATCATGAACTTTGTTGATTTTGAAGAGCTTATTAGATTTTACCTAGATATATCTAGGTTTTGCAATGCAAAACCATTACAAAATCAGATGTTAATTAACCAAACGTGAGGATTCAGTATATTACTTTGTACTTTTCTTTAAGTTCATTCATGTCACATATTTACATAAAACCTAACATATAAATAGACCACTCAGTTTTAGAAGAACCCCAAAATACCATCACCTATAACTTAGTCTCCTCTCTATCACCCTTAACAATCTTAGGCAGGACTATATATGTTTATAAGGAATTCACTATCTTATGATACTAAATATCTTTTTTTTTTTCATGAGAAAAAACCATACTATCTTTAAATTCTACAAAAATCCTTCCTTATATTCAGCTAAAATCTCTTAACTGGTAGCTTCCTCCTTGAAATTCTACTTAACAATTTAAATTTATATTCTATATTGCATATCTTCAAATACTTATTCAGACAACTTTCGACAGTAAAAGTTACGGCTCTTTAAGGAAAATGTATTTATAATAAAATGAATCCTAAAACCCAAAGTCGAAAGATAATAAGTAGTCCTGGAACTCAATGGTTGTATTCAAAATGATGTTCTTCCTTTTGTTTTAGGGCTTGGGTTTTCTTTTGCATGGGTAAGGGAACTTCATTCAGATGCCCAGTCCTGGCAGTGTTAAAAACTGAGCAGATACGGAATAAATCTCTATTACTCTACATGCTGATTTATTAAAGGAAGCCTCACTGAGATAACTAGAGACCAATTTAATCTTGCTCTAAAAATATATTAGTCAACTTCATAAATTTTTAAACTATTGTACTGAATTATCAAGAGAGAAAGGTTGGTGGAGGCAGGAGGGAAAGGATTACACAGATGCAAAATATATGGAATAGAACTGAAAGATAAGCATCTAAGTCAGTGGTTGGAATGATACATGTTATGGGCTGAATGTTTGTGTCCCTCAAAATTTGTATGTTGAAGCCTCAGACCCCAATATGATTTGGAGATGGGTACTCCTTCAGGGGATCAGCCCTGGTATTTCTTTGGAAGGAATGATGCTAAAGCTGAAACTCTAGTACTTTGGCCACCTCATGCAAAGAGCTGACTCATTGAAAAGACTCTGATGCTGGGAGGGATTGGGGGCAGGAGGAGAAGGGGACGATCAAGGATGAGATGGCTGGATGGCATCACTGACTCGATGGACATGAGTCTGAGTGAACTCCAGGAGATGGTGATGGACAGGGAGGCCTGGCCTGCTGAGATTCATGGGGTCGCAAAGAGTCGGACACAACTGAGCGACTGAACTGAACTGAACTGAACTCCTTTAGGAGTAGTTAGGTTTAGCTAAGGTCAAGAGAGCAGGACCTTACAACATGACTAGCATCCTTATAAGAAGAGAGACAGGATCTTTCTCTCTTCCCATGCCACTGAAGTCACAGAGAGAAGGCAGTCATCTACCAGCCAGTAAGAAGGCTCTCATCAAGAACTGAAACTGCAGGCATCTTGACCTGAGACTTTCCAACTTCCAGAACTGTGAGAAATAAATATTTGTTGTTTGAGGCACCAAGCCTATGGTATTTTGTTACAGTAGCCCAAGCTAAGACAGCACACAACTAAGACCACAGTCCAAAATACCTCCTCTTTAGGCCATCCTACAAAAGATAGCCATTAAAATGCAACAAAACAGAGGAAGATAATAAATTGTTAACATAGTCAATAGAATTCATTTGGTATAAAGAGTTTGGAGCTGTGGAATTTTAGATATGATTCAATGAATGAGGAAAAATTGAGGAGGGTAGAATGAGACTTCATTAATCTTAAAATCTCAACAGATGTCATCAATGTGATTTTTTTTTAAGGATGTAGAACAGGTGCTACCATACAAAAATATATCTCCCACTTATGCCTGAATTTTTATGATTGCGAATGAAATAACTATTTACTTTGAAAAAATTTATTGGATCATTTTATGCCAAAGTATCTTAAGAAGGGCAGGGTATAGATGGAAAGGCTAGAGAATGGTTAGCCATGTCCAAAAGAAAATGTAGCAGACAAGCTAAAGAATAAAAATCAAAACCAAAAGATACTTTAAATATTGTTTAATATTCACTTTAAATATTTTGTACTTGTCAATGGGTCCCATATCTCTCACTATATTATTCTGATGGAGTCCTAGAATAAAAATCCAAATCCTATCGATATCTTTTCTACCTTTGCACATACAATAATAACACAAAAAATTTTTATGTATTTTTGTATAAAATATGTCACTCTGATAAAGTCCAAATTATTTGTGCTATTAATATCATTAGTTAATCATTAATAATCATATATAATCATCAATTAATATATATACTATATATGTAGTATATATATAATGAATATATAGTATACATTATAATCTACATGATGAGAACAAATGTGGTATAAATATTAGATTTTTGAACAAGTAGTAAATTATATCATTTTTTCAAAAAAAATACCTCAAGATTCCACTCCAATCCATTTTTAAGTGGATTAGTAAAAGGGAACTGACAAAAAATAGCTATTAATATGGCTCTGTAGCATGAATATCAACTGAGCACACACATATGCTTATTTCTCCTAAGCATTATATATATATATATGTATAGTTTTAATAGTCCAGTAAAATGAAAACTAGCCAAATAACACTCCACCTTAAACCCCACTGCTGCTGCTGCTGCTGCTGCTAAGTCACTTCAGTAGTGTCTGACTTTGTGCGACCTCAGAGAGGCAGCCCACCAGGCTACTCTGTACCCGGGATTCTCCAGGCAAGAACACTGGAGTGAGTTGCCATTTCCTTCTCCAATGCATGAAAGTGAAAAGTGAAAGTGAAGTCGCCCAGTCGTGTCTGACCCTCAGCAACCCCATGGATTGCAGCGCACCAGGCTCCTCCATCCATGAGATTTTCCAGGCAAGAGTACTGGAGTGGGGTGCCATTGCCTTCTCCATAAACCTCATATTACTTTAATTTGAGATCACTTTTAAATGTTGATCAAAAGTACAGAAAATGATTTGCTATTATAATTTTTATACTGCAAATTACAGTTATTTTAGTCATAAATTAGGGGACACAAATTTTTCTTAGAATATGACATATATTTATTTCTATGGAGAAAGGTTGTAACAGGAATATATTGGGACATAAAGTAAATTAAACAATTTTTGCTATTAAAAGGATTTTCAGAGTCTTTTTAATGCTGTTCAGATTATACATTCCTTTGAAAATTTGATGAAATTTATTCACCTTCTTTAAAATGCATATGAATATAGAAGACCTTAATCTTGGGGAGGGCTCTTAAATTTCTATGCAAATATTTGTGTGTATATACATGGAGAACAATTATTTTACTTATCATCTAAAATCTACTCTCTTCACTGTTGTTTTTTGGTTATTTTGAAAATTAGTGAGCAAGGCAATGACACTCATATTAAGCTTATTTTATTAACATGTAAAGTAATTTAGGCATCCTAGAAGTAGAGAGAGGTTTATACAGAGGGCTGTGCTCTTAAAATGAATAGGATGACATTGGAATTCTTTTCCAATCATGAATTTTAACAAACCAGACTCTTTGTCTTCCTGACAGCTGAATGAGCTGTTCAGCAGTCAAAAACTCCCATCACCCAAGACAGATGCTTATTACATCTACTCAAATAAATAGGACATTTGTAAAATATTTAAGTAGCAAAAATATACCTTACATTTGCAATGTACTTCGCTTACATAGACTCCTAGTCAAGGTAATTTTTGCTGGTATTCACCTTCTCAATGGTGCTTTTATATGCATATAGATTGTCCTTATACCCCAGAACCCTAGGTATAATCTCTTGAGGCCAGCACTTGCCATGACATGTCATCCATATAAAACACCTGCAGTCATATCACACATGTTTTGTCAACCTGTACAATCTTAATCACTTTGCTGTGCACGTGCTGCAATGCAACCTGTCAATTTGGCAGGCGAGGGGAACAGGAAATCCCCATGTTGCTTTCTTGTCCACTATGCAAGTACTTTGCTAATTGCTAAGTCACTTCAGTCGTGTCTGACTCTGTGCGACCCCACAGATGGCAGCCCACCAGGCTCCCCCGTCCCTGGGGTTCTCCAGGCAAGAACACTGGAGTGGGTTGCCATTTCCTTCTCCAATGCATGAAAGCGAAAGGTGAAAGTGAAGTCGCTCAGTCAGGTCCGACTTAGCGACCCCATGGACTGAAGCCTACCAGGCTCCTCCATCCATGGGATTTTCCAGGCAAGAGTACTGGAGTGGGGTGCCATTGCCTTCTCCGATGCAAGTACTTTAACTTGGCATATTAAGTACCAGTAGGGGAGACTGAAATCAAGAGGCGATGATATTCTGTTCTTGGGTTAAGAGCAAACTGGTGAAGAAAATCTGATGCTTTCCACAAGAGCAACTCACCTCAACTGTGGTTAATATCTTTGATGTCTACATAGGCTCACTGGCAATCTGGCAAATAGGCACAAAGCTAAAAAGAGCTCTAGACATTGCTGTGAGAAGAAAATGAGGTGACAATAAAATTCCTAGGATGAGTACCTTGCATATAGTAGCCTTCATGTATCTTCTTTTTTAATTATTTATTTTTCATTGACAGATAGTTGCTTTATAATATTGTGTTGGTTTCTGTCACACATCAATATGAATCAGCCACAGGTATACATGTTTCCTCCCTCTTGAAGCTCTCTCCCTCTCCCACCCCATTCTACCCCTCTAGGTTGTCACAGAGCCCTGCATGTATCTTCTTTTAAAAATATGAACTATACAAAATGCCTAAATCCCATGATTCAATGATTATTCAAAGACACTAAACTGGCTAAGCACCTTGATGGTTTAGTCACTATGTCATGTCCAACTCTTGTGACCCCATGGATTGTAGCCTGCCAGGCTCCTCTGTCCATGGGATTTCCCAGGCAAGAACATTAGAGTAGATTGCCAATTCCTTCTCCAGCGGATATTCCTGATCTAGGAATTGAACCCAGGTCTCTTACATTGCAGGCAGATTCCTTACTGATTGGGCTCATATATAATAAATATATATCCTTGGAGAAAGTTATAAAGTGGATGAAAGACTTTGCACCTGCCATTGGGTTCTCTCTTCAATGTCTAAAATTAAAAGAAAAAAATAAATCCAGTTTTGGAAATTTTGCTTATACCTGCCATGGCTAAAAATTCACTGCTTATTATCTATATTTATTAGATTATACCCTTAATATGGGTCTTCCCCAGTTGCTCAGGGGTAAAGAATCTACCTGCATTGCAGGAGCCTCATGTTTGATCCCTGGGTTGGGAAGATGCTCTGGAGGAGGGCATGGCAATCCACTTAAGTATTCTTGCCTGGAGAATCCCATGGACAGAGGAGCCTGGCAGGAGGAGCCTGGCAGGTTCCAGAACATAGGGTTGTAAAGAGTCAGACATAATTGATGCAACTGAGCATGCACATGCACGTATCCTTAATATGGGAAAAAGTTTCAGTGAAAGCTGGATGACAGCCCCCAAATGGAAGAATAGTTGGAAAAAATAGCACTTTTTTCATAAAATATAGACTTGTGTATTATATTCAAGAGTTATAATTTGAGTTGTAGCTTTATTTTTTGTATTAGTTTTTAGTTTTAGCTTTATAAAACTAAATAAAATAGTGCTAACCACTGCATTCAGAACCCATATTAAAGGCATTAGATACATGGAATATTTAACAGATTCTTTAACCAGTGTATTTAATTACATTGTGTGTTAGGAAGAAATGGGTAGGGAAGGAATAGATGAAAATTACTATTCATTTGTTCTAGTGTGAGGAAGTAAGGGATGCCTCTGCACTGGCAAGAAAAGTCAATACAGATTCCCTGCTGATATGTTCAAAATGGCATCTTTAATGGCTAGGGTTAGAAACATACTGAGGCCCCCAAATTGACCAAACAAGGCATTGTAGTATCAAAGCTAAATGACCATATCTTTAATAGATTCTGAAATTCAAGAGGGAGTAATTATAGAAGTTTTATCAGAGAATTCTCAAGATTCAAAAACATTATATTCATATATATATATATATATATAAACTTTTTTTCTCTTTTTTGTATTATTACTGTGTAGCATCTTCCATAGCAGACTATGAGTTGCTGTGGTCCATGACTTTGTGAATTTAGCTTCAGGAGATCCTAACACTGTCTCTGGTACTATGAGTTGCTATGGTCCATGACTTACTGAATTTAGCTTCAATAGCTCCTAACACTACATCTGGTACATAATCATATGTCAATAAATAGTTTTGTTGTTAACATATTTATTGAGAATTTATTTTTTAAGTATATTTATTTTCAATTGGAGGACAAATATTCTACAATATTGTGTTGGTTTCTGCCATATATTAACATGAGTCAGCCATATATATATATAATCTCCTCTTTCTCTTGAACCTCCCTAATAAATGTTAGATGAATAAATCATAATACTAAATTTGATATGTTTAAACTTAAACATAAATCTACTTTAAATGCTCTAAACATGCAAGAATTTTCAACTTGCCAAAAATGATAGCTCAAGAAATCTGTATTATTTCACGAGTCAGACAGACCTGAGTTTGAATTCTAACTCTACCACTTAGTTACTGAGAGAATTACCTATCTTGGCTGAGCCTTCTATAAAATGGGGACCCATTCTCACCTGGCGGATATAGGCTTCAACCTGGCCATACAAGTAAAGTGTTTATAGCAATGTCCATCCCCTAATAAAAGTTCAACACACAGTAACTAGTCTCTCCTCCTCCCCTCCCTCTCCTCCTCCTCTCCTTCATCGTCATCATCATAGCTGTAGATATCTCTTTAGTTTTAACAGATGGAGAGGGAAATGGCAATCCACTCCAGTGTTCTTGCCTGGAGAACCCCAGGGACGAGGGAGCCTGGTGGGCTGCCGTCTATGGGGTTGCACAGAGTCAGACATGACTGACGTGACTTAGCAGCAGCAGCAGCAGCAGCAGTTTTAACAGAATGGATGTTTTTACCCATTTTACTGATTTGATGATTTTAAAATGTGAAATAATTACTTATAAAATGATAATCACAATGTTCAGTACTCTATATAAGTTTTGGAGAAACTTAAATGTGTTAAGTTCAAGCTTTTTTTTTTTTTTCCTGAGTAGGCCCTCCTATTTCTGAATTAAAATATTAGAGAATACCAAGAATACCACTAGTGAAGACTTTTTTCTTAAACAAGTAATGCGATATATTCCTTAACTCAATTGTTCCTGGTTTCCAGCATAAAGATGTTTAGAGAAGATGATCTTAGCTTTTAAGTTACTCACATATAACCAAAACATATCCTTTACTGTACCTTTGATTTCCCTGAAATTCTTCATTTTTAGTCTCTATGGCATTCTTTCACTGGCTATAGAACAAGAAACAACTTTCTGATGCCAGATGCTGAAGATCAATAGCTATTTCCCAAAGTTTATAGCATAATTAAAATGTGTAACAGGAATAATTTTCTCTTCAAACCCTAAGGCTAGGCCTAGAATTATTGACTAAGTCAAACTTATGTGGTGTAACATTTTTTATTATGTTTATAGATAATATAAAAGAGTTTATGGCTTTTACATGTAATTTGTTAAGTTAGAAACACTGAAGAGGAAATATTCCCTACATCAGCAAAGCATCAACTGCTTAAAAGCCTCTTTAAGGTATATTTTGTAGAGTTAGGTCTATATTCTTTTATACTAGTTTGTGGTCACCTAAGACTTCAAACTAAAGGTTAATGGTCAAAACATTCTTGAATTTAGTAGAACCTATTTACCTCAAACAACTTCTTCAGAGCTTTATCACCTTCAATAAAAGTGCCGGAATGTAGGCATGATGGAAATATCACAAGGATATGAGGGTAGTTAGGACAAGAGGAATCATGATGTGCCCAAGCAGAAAACACTATATGGGTAGAAATGATGTAATATGATTTCTTGTAAAATATGCTATCCATTGAAGAGGTATCTGCTATAGAATGGACTCTTCAGTAACAAAAAATTAACAGTCACTAATTTTTGCATATGGATATAAACGGTGAATATTTGAAAACTCTGCTTAGACAGGCTTTTTTTAAGTAGCTCTATTTAAAACAGCACTTACTCCTGGGAAAGGCAGCCGTAAGGAAGCAATAGAGTCATATGTGTCCTAGATTTAGAGTCTAGCTTTGCTTCTTCCTGATATTTATTAAATATCCAATTATATTATTATTTTAATTATTATTAATGATGATAACATAATCATTAAAACACTGATGTGAATTACTAATTACCCAAGAGTCTTGAAATCTTTGAGTGAATAAACATTGATCTCAACCTCCTTTTGCTTTCTTCAAAGTTAAATGGAACTATGTTCCCCTCATTCCAAAGTCCCATATATATCTCACTTCTTACTATATGACCAGCAGTATATATGGGTGCTTTGCAAATGTTGCTTCCCAGGTGGCTCAATGGTAAAGTACCCACCTGTCAATGCAGGAGCCACAGGAGATGCAGGTTCAATCCCTGAGTAGGGGAGATCTCCTGGAGGAGAAAATGGCAACTCAAGCCAGTATTCTTGCCAGGAAAATCACATGGACAGAATAATATGGCAGGCTACAGTCCAGGGTATTGAGAAAGGTTGGACATGACTGAATGAAGGAGCACACACACACACACACACATGCATTGCAAATGTTACGTAGATAAGAAGATAGCACTATTCCACTGTTAAAGTTGATTTGCAGTCAAGGCTGGGTGTTTCATTGCTTTTCAAAAGCTGGATGGATTTGTAGTGAAATGCACTCTCTTCTAGTTCTTGCTAGAGCAGCAGCACGCAATCTGAAGAAAACTAGCTGGAGTAGGTTATTGGGTATGCTAAATGATGTTATTCTAGAATAACAATCTCTAGTCAAATCTGTAGACAAGCCAATAAAATGCACACACTCACTCTCATGGAAACTCACTCATGTCTTTGTGAAAACTTGCTTAATAATCAGCCTGCATTTTTTTCCCTGTTGCTTTCCCACATTCACCAACACTGTCTCATGTCTAACTTTGCTGAAGCTGCTTCTGGCCAATCCTTCTATTTATCTTTCACGGATTCAACATCCCACACCCAGCTCCACCCTAACTCTTGGCTGGTAGAACTCATCCCTTATGCAAAGATCCAGGCCACTGGCATGAGTTTCATCACCCACTCTTCTCTGTAAGCCAGGGGATCTGTCATTATCCTCACCCTTAATTCCTTATAGAATGCTGCTCTCCTGTTCTTTAAAGTTGTTCTAATGATTCAAATCCCCATCTTCATCGGACATACTTCTATGTTAACACCTTCATCCTCTCCATCACTGACACTATTTCTTCACGTGCAAAAAATGAAAGCTACGTTTACCTCACAGAAGTGTTGTAATGACGACTGCTGTCTTTGTCCATTCTTCTTTCTCCAACTCCTGAACAATGGCCATTTCTGAGGGTATAACTATTGAACTTCTGCTATTTTAAGCTCTTTATGGTTTATAATTTTATCTCCTCCTTTCACTTCATTCCTGATCATTCTCAAATTGTTTCTTCCTCAAGATTCACCTTAATTCCAGGCTTGAATCACCAAATCTTAGCTACTTGACTATTTCATACAGAAACCACACCTTCCCCATTGCACATTTTCCCCCAAATTCTGTCATCTGTATTTTCTTTCTCTCCTATGACCCCATGTTAGTTTCTTTCATTTCTACTTGGATTTAGATTTCAGTCTTTGCTAGACTCTATGATCTGTCTTTTTACTTAAACTCTCATCTTTGCACTTATCCAAAATGTCACCTATGACTTAGTAGTGAAGTCGTAGTGAAGTTGCTCAGTCGTGTTCGACTCTTTGCGACCCCATGGACTTAGCCCACCAGGCTCCTCCATCCATAGATTCTCCAGGCAAGAGTACTGGAGTGGGTTGCCATTTCCTTCTCCAGGGGATCTTCCTGACCCAGGGATCAAACCCAGGTCTCCCGCATTGTAGGAAGATGCTTTACCGTCTGAGCTACCAAGTTTTAATACTTGCCAACCTCTTACTCCAATCTTAGTTCTCTTCCTCAAGGCCTGGTGTCATTTTTACAGTGTAAGTCCTGGACATCTTCATCAAACTTATGGTATAAAATTATCTTTGGTTAAAGCAGTCTCATATTTCACCTCCACTAAACTATCCTCTACTCCCTAAATCAGTTAACAATACTACTCTGTCACTTAGGCCAGAAAACCAGGTCTTACAATCTTTTCCTTCTTCAAGTCCTGGACATTTTCATCAAACTTATGGTATAAAATTATCTTTGGTTAAAGCAGTCTCATATTTCACCTCCACTAAACTATCCTCTACTCCCTAAATCAGTTAACAATACTACTCTGTCACTTAGGCCAGAAAACCAGGTCTTACAATCTTTTCCTTCTTCAGCATTTAGTACAAGCAAACACCAATTTAACCTCAAGTACCTTTCACATTTTTAAAATCAAATCCCATCATTATCACATGAACTCAGCTCTCCATCACAAAGAGACGAAGGACAGTGATGAAGATGAATTAGAAAGCAGAAGGTAAATACAGCCATATATTTATATTTTTATTTATTGAGTATATACTCCTCACTGAATGGCTATGAAGAATCAATAAAATAATAAATGTTGAACACTTGAAACAGTCCCTGGAACATAGTATACATTTAAATGTTTCCTCCATGAGCACCATCATCACCATAGTTTTTTATACTTGGACTCTCTGAGAGCTCATCTCAGTAAACTCAATCAAGCTCACTTTAAGAGTCAAAGGAAGAATCAGAGGAAATGAAAATGAACAATACTCTGCTCCCCATAGCCTAGAATAAACTCCATGTCAACTAACATTCTGGAATAAAGGTGTCTTTCAATTTTAACATGTTTTTGTCTGTCTTTTTTTTTTTTTGGTTAAGTCTTGTTTTATCCTGCTTTGTATTCACCATGCTAATGTTACTACTTTATGCTTAACTAATTTTAATGTTAGAACAAATACAAATTGGCTGCTGCTGCTGCTAAGTCGCTTCAGTCGTGTCCGACTCTGTGAGACCCCATAGACAGCAGCATTTACGGTTGCTTTTTCTGAGCACATGAAACTTATACTTGTTGAAAAATATAGTACATGTTAGCCATGGTTCTAAGCTAAAGATACAACCACCCGTGGTCTTTTATTTCAAAGAGGGTACATTTTATTGCAGGGAACTGCTTCCCTGGTAGCTCAGGTGGTAGAGCGTATGCCTGCAATTCAGGAGACCTGGGTTTGTCCCTGGGTCAGGAGGATCCCTGGAGAAGTAAATGGCAATCCACTCCAGTACTCTTGAATGGAAAACTCCACGGATGGAGGAGCCTAGTGGTCTACAGTCCATGGGGTCACAAAGAGTCAGACACGAATGAGCAACTTCACTTTCTTTCTTTCTTTAGGCAATAAAGAAATACACCCTCCCCACTAAAAAAATGGCTTCTTGTAAGATATTTAAAATCAAGCATTAAGACAGAGCCAGGTTACTTTCATTTGTGAGGCTACAGAAGTTATCACCGAGATGATATTTAACCTGATGATTAAATGACAAGAAGGAATAAACTGTAAAAAGTTCAGCAGACATTACCAATAGGCAGAAGTCTTATTGGGAATCGGCTTAGTATATTTGCTAGAGGAAAAGAGAGGAAGAGGAAAGGCAAAGATTATTGTGAAATTCAAATAAGCTTAGTAAATTTCCACTTGAATTTAGTACCTAATGAGTATTAGGATTTTTGTTTTATATGTAGCATGAAAATGAATTATTTACTAACTAATCAACTTGTGAAAATAAAAAATTCATGTGAAGATATCCTTTCCAGAACCTTTTATTAATCAACATTATTGTGAATTATATTGTTAGGTAAAAGTATTTTTTAATAAATATAACTCAAGAATTTACCAATTCCTAAAAATATAAGCAATATTATGTTTTATAATCTAGAAAAAAAGATGATGCCTAAAAGATATCTATAGAAGTAAAATGATAAACTGAAAAGAACAAATTTTTTAAAAAGACTAAACATGAACATAAAACTATGATGAGAACTCAGATTCAAGAATGAAAAACATTACTATTTTATTAAATTTTCTTCATTAATTCCTCAAATTACTATTTTACCTATATGGAAAAGAAAAACTCAAAGCAACATTATTACCTCATGTACCTGAAGTTTACATATTGAAGTTTTTAAAGTAGGTTTATAATGCATCATGAATATTATCAATATCAACATGTTGTTCTTTCTTCTTAATTTCTATCCCTGTCCACCTGCCACTCATGGCTCCAATGCCAAATCTGTTACAGTGACTGTACTAAACCTTTCATTAACCAACATGAACATATAACACCCATATAAAATCCACTCCAGGAGAGACACTTCCATAAGACAATGCACTTATAAAATATATATATATAGAAGCTTACTTTTCACAAATTATCTTAACCACATTTTGAATTATGTTTACTTATTTGTAGCCTATTTCACAGTATGGGCCCTCCTGCCCTCTGGCATGTGGTTCCAAATCCAGTTCCAACATCAGATTATGTAGTACTATCGTAGGTATTTAGTGAAAAAAAATCCACATATTAGTGGACCTGTGCAGTTCAAACCCATGTTGTTTAACAGTCCACCATAGTAGTTTTTGGAAAATCTTTTTTTATTTTGAATAAGAGTGGAAAACAAAGCAAGTACATACATGGATAAATACAATTCTATGATTGTCTCTGTTCGTTTTGCCAGGAAAAAGTTTGTTTCTTCTGCCACTTATTCTGGCCAGAATCAGTTCACATTAGATCTCTTCTGTGAAACTGTCTATGAATTTCTAGATTTCTCTATAAATTCCCAGATATGTGTCTGTAGTTATAGCGATACCATGAATTGGCAAGACTGGAAGCATCTTCCTCCTTTTGTGGCAAAGTATATTTCTTGATCTCCGAAACCTACCACTAAGAAATATGGATGCGATGAAAATTTGTTCAAGCTTTATCAATAGTTTAAGAGAACATAGGCTCTGGAGAAGGTAATGGCAACCCATTCGAGCATTGCTGCCTAGAGAATCCCCATGGACAGAGAAGAGTAGCCTGGTGGGCTACAGTTCATGGGGTCACAAAGAGTCAGACACGAATGAGCGACTAAGCACAGGAACACATAGGACTTGTCTGTGACTATACTAAAGGTCCATACACAAAGAGGAAAATAAAGCACAGTGACCCTTCAATCTTCTCTGCTTCTCATGCTCTGTTTGCAAAGGAACTCACTTTTGAGAAACCAAAAGAATCACTGAGATGAATGATTTCAAAACTATAAACAATTATTGAAGTTAATCATTCACCAAGGTCTGAAGTCAGATGGCAAAGTTGATCATGTTGTTTAATAGGTGTTCATGTACATCTTTTGCACGTTTATATGAATTGTATTAAATTCAATAGTTGACTTTTCAAAACAATTATCTTTCAAGCTCTTTTAGTAGACAAGATTTTACACCAATCCTCTACCTCACACTCAATTTTTTAGTGCACAATATACAACTTGCATTACATTGATCAGAGATTTAAAGAGGACAGGTAAATTTCAGTATAAATTTTCAGCATAAATATAACAGCATTTATAAATGTGTCTTCCAAAGTGTTCAACTGTGGAGATGGTTAAACATATCTATCAATGGAACAACAAAATAGCCCTGTCAAATAAAAATATTTACCCATACTTTTCCTGAAGAGTTTAGAAGCTCAAAGGATCAGCTGAAGTTCAGTGCCCTTTTATGTGTTTTGAACCTAATCACATTTTATTTGCAATCTTTTCAGCATCTCATTTTTCCCTCGCTGATGTATCAAGTGTAATAAGCTTCAATAATGTCAAGTACATGCTTGGTTAATAATCCTCCCCCCAAAAAGCTGTGATACAAAGAAATTTGGCTTACTGTACTACTCAATTAGCTAAATTTGTCTAAACTCCTTCCAAAATCTAGAGAATAGGCATAGAATGGAATAATTACATGGTGTTTATACATGTATAATCATCAGATTATTACTGCACCCTTAGTTTCATTTCTTTAAGAAAAAGAAAGTAGATTCAAAGACAGCTCCAGCCTTTTAAATATATGGAACACATTTTAATTGCATTATTAATANGTCAATATGGAAAGCATTTTTAAGCCTAAATTTCCTTCCCTAAAAAGTAAATACTCCTAGAAAACAATGTGCCAAATCCCTCCATCAAATTATAAGATTTAGGCAGTTAGGGTGGAGACTTGGGTTCTAGCAACTGCTTCTGAGGAACTGAGAACAATTTTTGTACCTTCAAAGGATCTCTGTTCCTCTACAAAGTAAAGATTTTGGACTTAAGGTCCTCTATACTCCCTCTCTACCTTGAAAATGTTAATATTCTACAGATTTCTTTACCCTGGTTCTGACAGCCAGATTTTCCCTGAGAGAGTTGGTGAAGAGCTGTCTCTGTTGACAGCTACCTATAACTGGCCTTGCATTTGAAAGGATCTAGCCAAACTTCTGAACTTAGAAACATCTTTTCCACTGAGTTCTAGTCTTTTGTAGCCTTTAGAATAGGGAGTTCTTAACCTAGAGAACAAAGAACTGAGGTAGGAAGAAGGACTTTAATTAGAAGGTGTTCAAAAACATCCAAGCAGCTGATAAGCAGGCAGTTTGAGAGAAAATGTTGTGTTAAGTAGCTCAGAGGAAACTCCACTCAAAGAGATCCCCTCTCACAAAGTTGTTCTGGCACTGAACTCAAGAGATTTCTGTTATTCAAATAATTCCAAGGATAAATCATATCCTTTACAAAGGGCTTCCCTGGTAGCTCAGTGGTGAAGAATCTGCCTGACAAGGCAGCCCACATGGTCCACCCGTGGGTTGGGAAGATGCCCTGGAAAAAGAAATGGCAACCCACTCCAGTATTCTTGCTGAGACTCCAATGGATAGAGGAGCCTGGCAGGCTACATACAGTCCAAGGAGTTGCAAAAGAGTTGGACACGACTGAGTGACTAAACAACAACAATCCTTTACAAAGAGTCAGGTGGCCTTGGACATGTTTGACCAAGGAAAAGGAGAAGAAAAACAAGAGCTCATGGGGCTGAATTCCTAAGGTAGGAGGGAGTCAGCAGATGAGGAACACAGCTGAGCCTTGAGAGATTTTCCCCCCCCACCCACCATTTTTTAAAAACAATTCTGACTAGGGTCTGCCTTGCCTGTTAATGAGAAGCCTGGGAGAAGCAGAAAATACCTGTCCTTCCTGGGAGAGACTAGGTTAGGGTCCCTTACATGCTCAAGGATAGCCTCTGGAGAAGTCTTGTATGTGTGCGTGTTAGTAGCTTAGTTGTATCTGACTCTTTGCGACCCTCATGGACTGTAGCCCTCCAGGATCTTCTGCCTATGGAATTCTCCAGCCAAGAATACTGGAGTGGGTAGCCATCCCCATCTCCCTAGGATCTTCCAGACTCAGGGATTGAACCTGGATCTCCTACATTGCAGAGAAACTTTATCCTAAGTCAATTTCCAGATAACTCCCTGCCAAGAAGGGAGTTGCCACCATCCTGCCATCTCAGCCATGGCCATTCACTACTGTCACAGACTGATAATTTGCCACTCAGTGGTACATGTGCTTACAGATATTGTGTAAGGAAATCCTCCTTCCTTTCCTTAGCAAATAATGATGAAAAAAAGCACTCATCCCTATTCCTGATGCCATATTATTTGTACATTTTATTTCTATTTTCAAAAACTAGAAAACATTTTTTAGAATTCTCTTCTACCCAAGATAATTCTATTTTATGAATCCAGAGAATATTATGGACCTTCATGTATGAAGGTTTTACATAATTGTGTATTAACTTTATCAGTGAGGCTAACAGGGAGAGATTGCTTCTTAGGTTAGAAAAGATAATTGAAATCTGTTCACATTAAGCCAAAGAAACTTTGGAAAGATTTCACTCTTATTCAGGAAAAGATAGGTTCCCAATATCACTGGAAACATTAAGTGTTGATAGTTTATAGGCTCTTAATCAGGGCATAATCTAGCAGCAACTTGGGTGTAATAATGGTCAGAGGCCTACAGGATATAGTGCTAAAATGAATAATCCTTGACAATGTCTATGGCTAGCCCTTCAAGTTGTGACTAGAGATGGCCCAGTGAGTCTAGGTAATCTAGATACATACAGGGGCCTTAAGAAAACCATTATTCAAAACATATAATGGAGTTCTAATGATAATCTATCATTTATTAAGTACTTATTATCTTCATAGCCAAAACACTTAAATCATCTATAGGCTAAATGTACAAAACATCCAAATATAGTCATTTCTGTTAGAGAATACTTATTTGTGAGCAGAGCTGATTAGAAGCAGTATTATTTTAGAGAACTTTAGAATCTTTATAAATGCTATTAAGTCTTAACAACATTTCAAAATGCATTTTTCATTTACTTTGGTAATTTTAAAACTCAGGCTCAGATATAAGACTGATTATGGGGCAGGAGGAGAGGGGATGAGGATGAGATGCCTGGATGGCATTACCGACTCGATGGACATGAGTTTGGGTGAACTCAGGGAGTTGGTGATGGACAGGGAGGCCTGGCGTGCTGTGATTCATGGCGTCGCAAAAAGGCGGACACGACTGAGCAACTGAACTGAACTGAACTGACTGCACAGAAAATAGAATACTATTACAGCAATCCA
This sequence comes from Aepyceros melampus, assembly GCA_006408695.1. Taxonomy (NCBI): domain Eukaryota; kingdom Metazoa; phylum Chordata; class Mammalia; order Artiodactyla; family Bovidae; genus Aepyceros; species Aepyceros melampus. The sequence goes on from SJXQ01002619.1 coordinate 211,639, forward strand.
TAAATGAAGACTCCTGTATATATCTTGGTTTGTTTTATATTAGACAACCTTAGCAAAATATCTTACCTTCACACATATAAATAAAGGTAAAAATTATTCCTACTGTGTTTTCCTTTATAATTAAAACAAGACCCAGAAGTAATTTCAAACTAACTGAAGCATCTTGTTTCTCATTAATTCCCACTGATTAATAGGTTCACTGAATAATCTTAAGGCAAATATGTCTGGAATGGAAGCATTTCAACACTCTTAAGAAGAGAAATCTGAACTATTTGTAGACCTACCAAGGATGCATTTCAACTCAGATAAGATCAGAAGGGAATACATTCCTTATTGAAAAGTTTAAGCAGAGTGCACAAAAGAAAATACCCCAGGATAGAATTGATCTCACACGTATTCCGCAGCTACAGAAGCTTTATGAATCAAGGCACACTGTTTTCTAACTCAAACCATGATATTCAAATTATTTACCATAGCTCTTATTTTAAATTTTATGCATGCTTTTCTGATTTGTGCTAATAATTGATTTTGAAAATAATTGGAAAAATCAATATATAGGAGGAAGAGAAATTCACCCTTCCCAAATGGAATGTATTACCAGACTCATAACAGATATAAAAGGGTCAGGGAAAAAGAGGCAAAAAAAAAAAAACAACCATAAAACAACAGACAATCTATGCACATTCTGGGACTCTAAAATAAGAAGCAAATATTATCCTGATCCTGACATAAAGAGGGATCTGCCAGGGTACTCCTCAGTTTATTTCAATCCTGAACACAGACACAGATGATGTACAAGACAGGCTAAGATGGGCTATTCTGGGGGTCCCAAACAGTCATACACATTTGATACAAAATTATTATTATATGAACAACTCTAACAACCTAGATGCTTCTTATATACTTTCCATAAACATTACACGGGAAAGTATATAGGAAGGATCTGGGCTGTTAGAGTTGTTCATATAATAATATGTTCAGGCATATGTTATAATCACATACATTTTATCCATAAAACACAAATTATTTCATAGAGTTATACTGAATGATTCTTTTACCTTGCTGCTTTTCTTCAATAGAAAGCACTAAATAACTTTTAAAATTACTCTACATTAAAGGTATTTTTTAAAAGCATTTTACACAATGTTTCAATTTTTTTTTTTTTAGGAAATACACAGAAATAGAAATACAATTCTGGGATTTTTAAGCAAAGAAAGAGAAAGGATTAATGAAAATACAGAAAAAAACAGGTATTCTGGAAGATTATTGAACTCTATAAAAATGAGTGATACATGTTTATGACCAAGCATGTCTATGATGGTCTTGTTATCCTCAGATGTGTTACATTTCACAGATGTAGTTATGTTTTTGGTTACATACAATTAAAGGAAAATTTTGGTTACATACACTTAAAGGAAAACAGTGGTTTGAGTATTCTCTTGTTGGTAAGCTTCACAAGAACATATTTAAGGAAATAAAAATGTCATCATCAAGGAGACTTCTTTAAAAAGACCTTGATCAAAATGTCAGTAGCAAAAGTGGTAAATAATTAACAAGAGAGTAGACTACTAGAAATCATGGCAACAAATATGCCTTCTGCCCTTTTTTTTAAAAAAAGAAACTTTCTCACTCAAAAAAGTAGAAAGTGTGAGGCAACTTGTATTTGTTTCTATCAACAAGCCTAGCCACAGTAGCCTGGTCAAGCCAGTGTCAATAAAGCTAGTCCCTTTAAAAGGACAAAGGTATCTGATGAAGTAAGACCTCTGAAACCAACCACTCTCCCCAACCAGACACTGCCCTCTGAGACTTGTTTTCTACCTTAAAAAAGGGGTAATATTAAGTACAAGGCACTTGGCTGGTAAACCTCAGACATGGCAAAATTTGATTACAAATAAAAATCTCACAGGCAAGGACAAAAATCAATATTCTGTCAATATTGGGAAAAGTTTCACATGAAAAAGGACTGGAAGTAGGCTGTACCATTTCTCCAGGATTATAGCTCAAGGAAGATAAGGTTTTCCCTACTCCACCAAATTTGTGTTTCTGTGTAGGTTGAGTAGTTGAGAAAAACGGACGAGACAGCTGCTTCTTCAAAAACAATCCCCACTTCTTTCCCCATCTTCAAAGCACACCTTGAAATGCAGCAGGGGTGCACGCACGCACACCACACACACACACTCTGTAATCGACACCACTTACACATCTGATTGCAACCATTTCAGAGGCTGTTGGCACTTACCTTGCAAAGCAGTATTAGGTAAACTCGCTTCATTCTCTCCCATTTTACTACTTCTGTTTAAAGGGGGCCAAGCAGTTTCAGCTGTGTCAGTTACCCTGCAAGCCTGGTGACCTTCTGACTTTCCCCTGTAGTAATGTAACAGTACACTACCTGCTTTCTTCTGTGAATAATTACCATTCTGCTTCCTGAGTTACCTGGGCTTGCAAGACCTGTTTTACTGTGAAGTGAGATCATATCCTTTGATCCAATGGACTGCTATTAGTGTGCGCTTCACAAAACATGGCTTTGTTTCAATTTTGGTGTTAACTTTTAATTCCCTACTTTCGCTTTAGTCCAGGAACTTATCAATACTTCCTGCCAAAACAGTGTCTGTACTACCACCATGGCATGGAGCAAAGCCAGAGTTTTGTTTGTTTTTTAGTGATACCAATCGGCTTATCTTATAGAAATAAAGTAAAATTTAAAGTGAATTTTGCAATGTCCATTAAAAAAATATGGGAAAATAAAGAACACCATGGGAATTAGTTATGTGTAGGCTTTGGAGTAGCTCTAGTTCTAGCTGTGCAACTATAAATGAGGAATATAGCTTCCTTGAGACTGTTTCCTCAATGGTAAAATGGGGAAAATGCAAATATCAATTTCAGGAGACAATTATGAAACTGAAAGCAGTAATGTATGACTGTGTTAACATTGCGAATGTGGATAATAAACACAACAAGCAACGTTTTTCCTCCTCCTTCCTGTCCTCTTCTTCATTTTCCTCCTACACCTTCTTCCTTCCCCCCCTTCACCCTTCTCTTGTCCCCCTCCTTCTGAACGGAAAGAATGCAGAACCACAGCTCTGACGTCACTGCGTTCTGACATCAGCTGTTACTTATTAACTGAGAAACCTTAAAGAAATGAGTCGATCCAATCTTACAGTGCCTCAAGGTCCTCACTGGTAAAAGAAGGATACTCATATTTACATTGCCTTTTCAACGAAAACATAGGATTAGGTTCAAATGTTCTGCCTCAAACAAAACACCCATCCCTAGCAAAGATGAGCAACACACTGGAGATTTATCTTTATTTGTTTACAAGAGAGGAAGTAGATGACAAAAATAAGTCAATTTATTTAATCTCTGTCTCCCATAAGACATCTAGAGTAAAAAACAATCTGTATTTCCTTCTTTTAGAATTCCTTGACTTTTCATCTTAGTCAGATTAGTTTAAAAAAATATATATCAGGCTCAAACATCTCCTATTTTTTTTTTAATTTTCAATGTAAAAATAATCTATCCATCATGTTTGCCAGCTTAGTAATGAAAAATGATTATATAAATTATGTAAAAAACAGAAATGGTAAACAAGTAGAATAGTTATTCTCAAAAGTTTCAGAATAAAAAAAAACATCACACACACCCAAATCCTCATCACAGTTCTTTCCTTCATTAACCTCTCCAGGTTCAGTTTCTCCATCTGTAAAATGAGCTAACTATTTACTATCTAAGGCTCATTTTATCAACATGTCATAAACCTCTGATTTAAAATCCAGGTTGTGGTTTGTTCTAAAATAAAGCAGTCCTTTGCCTAGTATAACTGCATAGGGTAACACACACACCAAGCTCATACTTCACCAAAAGTGACCTGAAATTGAATTTCACAATAAAATACATAATCATCACATTCTGACTTCCCATAAGAAGAGAAATACATATATCAATCCTCATTCATTATGACAAAAATGGAAATGTATTAACATGCCTGCCCCAGGCACCTAAAATTAGTCAACAACAGGTATAAAGTACCGATTATATACCAGCTGAATTATGGCATGCAGGAAGTTGTTATGAAAGTAGAACAGAGAACTCTTATTTTTGAGTAGAGGTAAAACATAAAAATAAACAGAAACCTCCAAAGCTTTTTGTAGCTGTACAGAAAGTAACACAAATATACATCCAGTTTCAATACTAATAAAGGGCCCTGAGTACACCCACTGTCTCTCTCTCTCCTGGGCCTCCTCTGCCTAGAAAAATTCTGCCTTCATCACCTCTTCTTTGCCTAACTAATACACATGCAGGAATTCTTCTTCATCCCAGTTCTGGTTGCTTTCTCTTCTGTGCACTTCCAGAACCCCCTTAACAGCTCAAAACTTTTCATTCTACCATGGCTCTTATCACATTGTATTGTACGTACAGCTTAATTATTTCTTTCCTTAAAAGGTGTTATGTCAGAGAGACTTTTTGTGTTCATCACTACATTCCTAGTACATATCACAGTTCCTAACACATACTGTGCCTTCAACAAGTATTGTAAAGATGAACAAATTACTATCATCAAAAAGGGTGAAATAAAGGACCTCAAAGAAAAGAAGGACATAGATTAGCAAAGAAGATAATGGAAAATATTTAAGAGGGAAAAATGACAAATTAAATTTCAAAAATGAAAAGAGATGGAAAGAGAGAGTAGGTAGGTTTGTCTGCAAGAGCAAATAATTAAGAACTAGACGGATAAAAGAGATGAGGACACTTAGGAAAATTTCTGAAAAAAACAAAGAATCAAAGATAAAAGAATAAATGAAAGAGAAAAAAAAGTGCATGCATTAGTTTAAAACACACTCATATGTGTCAAAAACAAAAGGCATGACTGACCTTAAAATAGCTGCACTGAATGGTGAGAAAGAAACTAATATAGTTTTAAAACTATCAAAATGTTCAGAATCTTTGACAGAAAGTTACTGGAATGAATATGTCCTCTATATCAGGGGTCACCAGTCCCTGTTAATTACTGGGCCACACAGCAGGAGGTGGGTGGTAATGACAAAACTTCATCTGTGTTTACAAGTGCTCCCCACTGCTCACATTCCCCCTCTCCATTCATGGAAGAAGTGTCTTAACAAAATCAGTCCCTGGTGCCAAAAATGTTGGGGACCACTGCTCTATCTGTATAGAAACTTTGCTATAAAAACTACTGCGTACATTTTTAAAAACAACTTAGGTGACATAATAAAAAACTAACACTTCCAACCACGTCACTTATCTGCATGTCCAGCATTGTATTCTAAAATGCTCCAAGAGAGTGAGCGAAAGAAAATGTTATGCTATTCTCTGTCACTCATTTTGAAGGTTCTACCTGGAACTACAGATTTGGAAGAAACCAATGTTACAGCTTAAATTTTTTGTATGTAGTTACTGATTATTTAGTCCTGATTTTCCAGGGATGATATATATGAAGATTTGAAAGAAAAATTATGAAGAAGTTATCAAAGTTATAAATCCTGGCATTATATGCTATGGAACATGGAACTGTGTATGTAAAGTCTTGCAATACCTGGAATAATTACACAGAGATGTTACTTATTTTCTCAGTAAATTGTATAACACAAGTAGAACAACAACTTGGTCAAAAGCATAGGTATCCATGGAGAGCAAAAGCTAGAGAGAAAAGGATTAGAACCTCTCAAAATTGCAATCCTGCAAACTATCATAGGAAGGAAATTTCAGGCTCAGCAACCAGGGTGGATTTTTGAGATTATAGTTCCAAGAACTAGTTAGATGTGCTTGCAAGGTATAAGAATATGTTCCCCTCAAATATGCTCTCTAAAATATGGATTATTTTGAACAAAAGACACCTGAGAATAAGCAGACTCAAGAGAAGCTCTTTACTGCTCCCTTACTTTCTAAAAATAAGAGTATACATTCCCCCTTTTGAAACTTACTTTATACAGGAAATTTTTCATTTATAAAAGTGTCTTCCTACCAGGAAGAAAACCAGCGGAGACAACTCTTATCATCAGAGAAACTCATCTGCATAAAATACAGCCCTTATTTATCACATATTGCTGGTTGGTTGCAGCCAAGAATTCCTGGGGGTGATTCTGACCTTCATATTTTTGAGTTCTAGGAGCAAGATAGCTAGATAAGCAGAGGGAAGGGGTGGGGAGGAGTACATTATATAGGAAAACAATGGGTAATGATAAAGAAGGTTTTCTAATGTTGGGTGTGCTGGTCTAACATATGTTACCCCATCTTTTCTGGATTTGGGTATTACCATCCACCCAGTTGCCCTCGATGAAAATTTAGGATTACAACTCTTATCATCAGAGAAACTCATCTGCATAAAATACAGCCCTTATTTATCACATATTGCTGGTTGGTTGCAGCCAAGAATTCCTGGGGGTGATTCTGACCTTCATATTTTTGAGTTCTAGGAGCAAGATAGCTAGATAAGCAGAGGGAAGGGGTGGGGAGGAGTACATTATATAGGAAAACAATGGGTAATGATAAGGTTTTCTAATGTTGGGTGTGCTGGTCTAACATATGTTACCCCATCTTTTCTGGATTTGGGTATTACCATCCACCCAGTTGCCCTTGATGAAAATTTAGGATTTATCCTTACTACTTACCTCTCTCATTCCCCAAATAGTCACTAAGTTCTATGAATAACATTGAAATCCACCTCCTTAACTTTCTATTTCCTTTAAGTGAGGCCACTGTCATGTCTTGCCAAGATAGGAACTCCTTACAAATGAATTCTTCCTCTCCTCTGATCCACCCTTTCTACATCCGCCACGATCTTCCTGAAACATAGCCATCCCACTTCCCTGCTCACATATGTCCACTGCCCCTTGTCATGTGTGCACGCTTAGTCGCTTAGTCCTGTCCAAGTCTGCGGCCCTTTGAACTGTAGTCCACCAGGCTCCTCTGTCCATGAGATTCTTTTTCAGGCAAGACTACTAGAGCGGGTTGCCATTTCCTCCTTCAGAGGATCTTCCTGACCCAGGAATTGAACTTGTGTCTCCCGTATCTCCTACATCGCAGGCAGATTCTTTACCTGCTAAGCCACTGCTGCTGGTGCTACTGCTGCTAAGTCGCTTAGGTAGTGTCCAACTCTGTGTGACCCCATAGACGGCAGCCTACCAGGCTCCTCCATCCCTGGGATTCTCCAGGCAAGAGTACTGGAGTGGGTTGCCATTTCCTTCTCCACTGCATGAAAATGAAAAGTAAAAGTGAAGTCGCTCAGTTATGTCCGACTCCTAGCAACCCCATGGACTACAGCCCACCAGGCTCCTCTGTCCATGAGATTTTCCAGGCAAGAGTACTGGAGTAGGTTGCCATTTCCTTCTCCAGCTAAGCCAGTGGAGGGGCCCAATCAATAATGTCACTCCTTTATCACCATAATTTTTCATCCTCATATTCCTAACCCTCCAGTAACATGCAATTCATTTAAATCAGGCTTCTCTGGTAACCCCAAATATACTTGAAACTGTGATTCTAAGTAGTTGAATACATAATATATACTATGTGCCTCTCTATATATGTGACATAAAATAATGTTGGTCAAGAAAATTAAGGCCTACTCAGTGCTTTGTATTAGGATTGACTGTAGACAAAAGTATTCTTTTAATACTACTATAACTAAATGTTTATTTCTCTATCATCTTATTTCATACAATTGCAAACAGACTCTTAAGAGAATTAATATTGATTGACAACAAAGAAAGTATTTCCTTCAGTAGTAAGAAGCATCCATTAACAAGGAAATAAGATAAGCTATAATTAATAGCAAGGAGAATATTATCATTTTAATGATCTTTCCACTACAGTGTTATTAAACAAAGAAGCCAAGGAACTATATAAATTATATGCTAATACACACATACACACAACAGGTTGCTTAACAGCTACTTATTGCTTATAAGTTGCTTCACATAATTAAGACATACAATGACTCATATAAAAATAACAGACGTATGAAGATGCCAAGCTGAAAGTCAGGTAGGAGTGATATTACAAAGCAGTCTAATTTGCTGCTGGGAACAACGCTATTTCAGACTATGGAAGAGCTAGTAACAAAATACTAAATATAAGCTTGTAATCACAGTGTACCATGATTTATGTACTTTTTATGAGGATCCCATGAAATCCTGGCTTAAATGTGAGAAAGTTTTTAAATTATATACCCTTGTTAGCACACTCTCCTTCATCCATGGGATTCTACGTATAGTAGGAAGATTAGCTGTGACAGCCATCTAAGTATCATCTGAAAAAGGGAAAACATTTAAGAAAAGTTTAACTGTATATTTAATATTATCATGGAACTAAAAATGAAGGGTATATACACACACACACACACACACACTTAACTAATCTACATATTATAACCTATTATTCTACCATCTCTGGCAAAACTCTCTCAAGAGGAACCTAAAGACAAGCATTAAAGCAAAAGAATATGCATGCTAACTGTCTGATACTGCATAGAACAGTGAAGTAATCAATTCGAGAATTTTAGGGCATGTTAAAAATCTACAATAAAGCTAGAAAAAGCATCTATAGCTAAAATCCTTGGTGTAAATAGAAACACCAAGGTGACAGAATGATTTATCTCTGTCATCTTTTTTAAATGTAATGAAAATGCTTAAACAGTAGCTTTAGTTTGGACATAATATTATTTCCTCAAAATGCACTGCAGTGACCAGTCCAGAAAATAGAAGCTTCATCTCCATGACAAAGAGAAACCTAAAACAGCTCCAATAATATTAAAAAGTACAGCCCATTTATGCTGAGGTAAAAATAACTTCCAATCTTCAGCCTCTTCACTCTAACCTCAAAAAAAGAAGGGGAAAAAAAAGAGCAATTAATGCCAACTGTGCTATGTGTGTGTGTGTGTGTTAGTTGCTCAGTCATGTCTGACTCTTTGTGGCTCCATGGAGTGTAGCCCACCAGGCTCNTGCAAGGAGTCGGACACCACTGAGCGACTGAACTGAACTGATTTGCTTATTAGCAATTTTTTTTTCCTTTTGTGTCTTAATTTCTTGATTTTGCTCTCTCCTCTCTGACTCTCTCATTGCTTGAGGTTTTACAATATTCAACTTAAAATTATTGCCAGATACCTAAATAGAGTATATAATTTCACAAATAAGAGATTGATACCAACATACTACCATTTCTCCCTGCTGTCCTTTGTGATTATGATATCATACATTTTTCACTACATATGTTATAAACCTTCTCAAAAAAACACTGTAACTGTCTTTGTTTTAGCTAGTCCATTATTCTTTAAATAGATTAAAAGTGAGGGAAAATATTTTTCTTATATTTACCTACATATTCACCAATTTTATGCTCTTTGTGTAAATTCTAGTTCCATTTNTCACTACATATGTTATAAACCTTCTCAAAAAAACACTGTAACTGTCTTTGTTTTAGCTAGTCCATTATTCTTTAAATAGATTAAAAGTGAGGGAAAATATTTTTCTTATATTTACCTACATATTCACCAATTTTATGCTCTTTGTGTAAATTCTAGTTCCATTTACTTTCTGAAAAATTCCCTTAAACTTTTCTTTCATTTCTTGTATGCTGATGATGAGTTCTCTCAGTTTTTGTTTGCCTGAAAAAGTGTTTACTTAGCACTTATTCTTCAAAAGTATTTTTTCTATACATTGAATTTCTAGATTGATATGTCTCTTTTCCTTACAGCATGCTAAAGTTTTTTTCTGTTGCCTTCAGGTTTAGATAGTTCCTGACAAGAAGTGTATGGTTTTTCTTGGTGGTTTAGTCACTAAGTCGTGTCCAACTCTTGTGACCCCATGGACTGTAGCCCACCAGGCTCCTTTGTCCATGGGATTCTCCAAGCAAGAATACTGGAGTGGCTTGCCATTTCCTTCTCCAGAGGATCTTCCCGACCCAGGAATTGAACCCAGGTCTCCTGCATTGCAGACAGGTGCTTTACCAACTGAGCTATGAAGGAAGCCCATGGTTTTTCTTAACCTTACTCTATTGTATGCCATGTGTCTTTTGTGACTTGCTGTTTTTATTTTCTTTGTTATTCATTATTTTTGTTTGATTTGATTTTTACGTCACTGTGTGATTTTCTTGATCATGCTTTGAGTGTGCTGAGTTTCTTGAGTTTGCACTTTTAGAATATTCACCAAAATCTAAAAAATTCTGCCATTAATTGCTCTATTTAAATATCTGTGTCTCCTCTCTTCAGGCTTCTTTCTTCTGGGACTCTTATTGTAGATATGATATAAATAAACATATATATAACATAAAGATAGAAATATACAGGTATAGACATTCAGCAAGTCACTGAAGCTCTGTTAATATTTTTCAGTCCTTTTTCTTTTGTACTTATGCTTAAATAGTTTCTTTTGTTATAAATCTATGTTGACTAATGGTTTCTTCTGCATTGTCTATTCTACTACAACTACTATACAGTAAAATTTTCACTTCTTATATATATATATATATATATATATATTGCCGGGAGAAATATCAATAACCTCAGATATGCAGATGACACCACCCTTATGGCAGAAACTGAAGAGGAACTAAAAACCCTCTTAATGAAAGTGAAAGAGAAGAGTGAAAAAGTTGGCTTAAAGTTCAGCATTCAGAAAACTAAGATCATGGCATCCAGTCCCATCACTTCATGGCAAATAGATGGGGAAACAGTGGAAACAGTGGCTGACTTTATTTTTCTGGACTCCAAAATCATTGCAGATGGTGATTTCAGCCATGAAATTAAAAGACACTTACTCCTTAGAAGGAATGTTATGACCAACCTAGACAGCATATTAAAAAGCAGAGACATTACTTCACTAACAAAGGTCCGTCTAGTCAAGGTTATGGTTTTTCCAGTGGTCATGTATGGATGTGAGAGTTGAACTATAAAGAAAGCTGCATGCTGAAGAACAGATGCTTTTGAACTGTGGTGCTGGAGAAGACTCTTGAGAGTCCCTTGGACTGCAAGGATATCCAACCAGTCCAACCTAAAGGAGATCAGTCCTGGGTGTTCATTGAAAGGAGTGATGCTGAAGCTGAAACTACAATACTTTGGCCATTGGATGTGAAGAGCTGACTCATTTGAAAATACCGTGATGCTAGGAAGACTGAGGGCATGAGAACAGGACGACAGAGGATGAGATGGTTGGATGGCATCACCAACTCGATGGACATGGGTTTGGGTGGACTCCAGGAGTTGCTAGGAGTGATGCTGAAGCTGAAACTACAATACTTTGGCCATTGGATGTGAAGAGCTGCCTCATTTGAAAATACCGTGATGCTAGGAAGACTGAGGGCATGAGAACAGGATGACAGAGGATGAGATGGTTGGATGGCATTACCAACTCGATGGACATGGGTTTGGGTGGACTCCAGGAGTTGCTGATGGACAGGGAGGCCTGGCGTGCTGCGGTTCATGGGGTCACAAAGAGTCAGACACGACTGAGCGACTGAACTGAACTGAACTTTTCTTATCTGGAAGTTGTATTTGGAACTTCTAACATTTTTAACTTTCTAACATTTTTATACCTTTCATTTTTTCCTCATTAGTTTCATTGTGCACATTCAAATATATAACAGTAGCTTTAAAATTATCTGCTAATTTTATCATTTGGGGTCTATTTCTAATAGCTAATTTTCTCTTGATTATGAGTCTCAATTTTCTGTTTCTTTGCATGTCTAGTAATTTTTGAATGGATACAGAACATTTTGACTCTGTCACTTGTATGTACATTATTGAGTGATGAATTTTGTTGCACTTCTTTAAAAATGTTGGACTTTGTCTAGAGGGGCTGTTATTTATAGATCAGCCTAATCATTTTGAGAATTTTTTTTAATTTTTGAAGGCAGCCCTAGAGAAGCCTTTACTCTAGAACTACTTTAGCCACACCACTAAGGTATATGGCACTTTAGATACCTTGTATAGTCAACAGGTCTCCCTATTCTTGTTGGTGGGAAGATGAATGATTCCTAGCCCTGTATAACTCTAGAAGTTGTCCAATCTAGAGCTCTTTTGGAATTGTAACTGCCCAACAGGGTACTACTCTCTGTGCTACATGATGGAATTTCACCTTTTATTTTGATTGGGTTTTTTTTTTGTTGTTGTTCTTCTTGTTTTTCAGTAGCTCAGTCCTGTGTGATTGTTTGAGTAACTCTAGAAGTTGTCCAATCTAGAGCTCTTTTGGAATTGTAACTGCCCAACAGGATACTACTCTCTGTGCTACATGATGGAATTTCACCTTTTATTCTGATTGGGTTTTTTTTTTTTTTGTTCTTCTTGTTTTTCAGTAGCTCAGTCCTGTGTGATTGTTTGCAACCCCATGGACTGCAGCACACTAGGCTTCTTTGTCCTTTGCTAACTCCCTGAGCTTGCTCAAACTCATGTTCATTGAGTCAGTGATGCCATCCAACCATCTTATCCTCTGTTGCCCCCTTCTCCTCATGCCCTCAATCTTTCCTAGCATCAGGGTCTTTTCCAGTGAGTCAGCTCTTCATGTCAATTAGCCAAAGCATTGGCGTTTCAGCTACAGCATTAGTCCTTCCAATGAATATTCAGGGTTAATTTCCCTTAAGATTGATTGGTTTGATTTCCTTGCTGTTCAAGAGACTCTCAGGAGTATTCTCCAGCACCACAACTTGAAAGCACCAGTTCTTCCATGCTCAGTCTTCTTTATGATCCAACTCTCACATCCATACATGACCACAGGAAAAACCATAGCCTTGACAAGATGGATCTTTATTGACAAAGTAATGTCTCTGCTTTTGAATATGCCATCTAGGTTGGTCATAACATTCCTTCCAAGGAGTAAGTGTCTTTTAATTTCATGACTGCAGTGATTTTGGAGCCCAGAAAAATAAAGTCTGACACTGTTTCCACTGTTTCCCCTTCTATTTCCCATGAAATGATGGGGCCAGATGCCATGATCTTCGTTATCTGAATGTGGAGCTTTAAGCCAACTTTTTCACTCTCTTCTTTCACTTTCATTAAGAGGCTTTTTAGTTCCTCTTCACTTTCTGCCATAAGGGTGGTGTCATCTGCATATCTGAGGTTATTGATATTTCTCCCAGCAATCTTGATTCCAGCTTGTGCTTCTTCCAGCCCAGCGTTTCTCATGATGGACTCTGCATAGAAGTTAAATAGGCAGGGTGACAATATACAGCCTTGAAGTACTCCTTTTCCTATTTGGAACCGGTCTGTTGTTCCATGTCCAGTTCTNTTATTGATATTTCTCCCAGCAATCTTGATTCCAGCTTGTGCTTCTTCCAGCCCAGCGTTTCTCATGATGGACTCTGCATATAAGTTAAATAGGCAGGGTGACAGTATACAGCCTTGAAGTACTCCTTTTCCTATTTGGAACCGGTCTGTTGTTCCATGTCCAGTTCTAACTGTTGCTGCCTGACCTGCATACAGTTTTCTCAAGAGGCAGGTCAAGTGGTCTGGTATTCCCATCTCTTGAAGAATTTTCCACAGTTTATTGTGATCCACTGTGCAGATATCTGGAGTTCTTTCTTTGTTTAGCTCTCTTATCTCATATATTGTCTCCACATAGTGCTGTCTTATTTTTACCAAAGTTTAATCTCTATCTTTTCAACTCTAGATATATGTAGGCCCTTTCTCCTTCCATCATATTCTGAAAATTGCTCCTGGATAGAAATCCAGGATAATTATATGGTTCACCTTATTTGATTCCTTTTTCTCCGGGATCACAATCCAAACATCCTATTGTCCAGTATCTGAAAATAATTGTTTCAGATATTTCATCCAGTTGACTAGTTTTATGGCATAGAGTAAGTGAAATAGAATTTCCCTCATAAGCGGAGCAGAAGTGTTACAAGTTTTCTGAACAGCAATTTAGCAAAATATATATGAAGTACATTAAATACTTCATATTAAATAGTGATCATATCTTGTGAAATTTCCCAGGAAATTTTCCAAGACAATAATCAGAAAAGTATGCAAATAAGTTTATACCAAAATATTTATCAGTGTTTTTTATAATATAAAAATATAAGCAATAAAATACTAGCAAGAGGAGATTTTTAAATAATTTATAAAATTGTATAGTGGAGTAATCTATAAGTGTTAATGCAGGACTATTCATTGACTTACAAAATATTTAACACATTATTGTGGTATATTTTTTATCAAAATATATGATACATGCTAAAATATTAAAAGGCAGTTGCTACATTATAGAATTAATGGCTATCATCTAATTTCATCTTTACATCCTTCTTGCTTTTCATATTTTAAAACAAATTATGTACTACTTAAATAATCAAAGAAAGTATTCACTTACTATTTTAAGAAAAAAGTCTTTTTATTTTTCTTGACTATTCTTCATATTAAATTAGAAAGATAAAAGCCAAGAGACTCTAAAACATGCTTTAGAAAACTGCCAAAGATATCTATACAATTTACCTCTAATTTATGTCTCTGATATTTCTAAATGGAATCTGAGCTTCTAAGTGTTGGCAAATAACTAACATATAAAAACATATTGTTTTGTGTATAAATAGGGTGGCACTAGCAGTAAAGTATCTCCCTGCCAATGCAGGAGATGCCAGAGATGTGGGTTTGATCCCTGGGCAGGAAATATCCCTTGGAGTGGAAAATGGCAACCCTCTCTAGTATTCTTGCCTGGAGAATCCCATGGACAGAGGACCCTGGCCAGCTACAGTGCATGCAGCCACAGAGTTGGATATGACTGAGTGACTGAGCACGTTCACTCAAATAGGTGTTTAATAAGTGTTTGGTAAATAAGGAAAGAAATTGTTGTAAACTTTATTAAGCACTCTTAAAAGGGATCTAGGAGGAAAAACTGTCATATAATTTAAAAGCTATAAAACTTGGATGTTCTATTGAACAGGAGGGTGGCTATAAATGTCACTCAGCAGATATTTCACAGCTTGCTTCTTAGAAACGCACACTTTTACAAAGAATAATGCAAGTGTCTTAGCCACCATGTTGATTTGGGGGATTTTAGTTAGAAAAGAGAAACAGCAGGACAGTTTTGGTTGAGCCACAGAAGAAAGCAAAGAAGAAGCCACCTAAGGAAAAACTGTCACTCTTTAGAGACCTAGCAAAATTAGAAAATGAGCTTAACATTTCCTGCTCTTTAGAAACCAAATAAAGATTATCTTCTTATAATCATTAATAATATATCATCATGAACAAAAATACAGACAGAAAAAATGTAATTTAAATAACAAATGATTTTGTTCTCAGAATTATTCAGTATTAAATTTTAAATATATATATAGAGAAAAGAGGGAAAAGCATGTAGTATGGGTAGATTGCTACAGAAATAGAGAGATACAGATATACATATGGTCACAGGTGTAGGCATGAATAGAGATATAAATTCTAATAATTCGCAAAACATTTTTAAATATTTTTTTCTGTTAAAATTACACAATGGATATCATTCCATTGACATCTTTTGTATGGATTTTGGAGTCAGGGAATTGTGGATTTAGGTCCCAGTCACTACTAACTCCTCATGTGACCTTTAGCAAATTATTGCCATTCTCAGTGCTTTGATATTTTCTTCATTAAAATGGAGAAAACACCTGAACCTCCACATGTGTTGAGGTGATGTGTATGTCAGTGTGTGTCTTAAGTCACTTCAGTCTTGTCTGACTCTGCGACCATATGGACTGTAGCCTGCCAGGATCCTCTGTCCATGGGATTCTCCAGGCAAGAATACTGGAGTGGGTTGCCATGCCCTCTTCCAGGGGATCTTCCTGACCCAGGGATCGAACCTGCACCACTTATGTCTCCTGAATTGGCAGGAGGGTACTTTATCACTAGCACCACCGAGGCGACAGTTTCCT
Source organism: Aepyceros melampus (assembly GCA_006408695.1). Classification (NCBI taxonomy): domain Eukaryota; kingdom Metazoa; phylum Chordata; class Mammalia; order Artiodactyla; family Bovidae; genus Aepyceros; species Aepyceros melampus. The sequence goes on from SJXQ01002619.1 coordinate 227,485, forward strand.
ATAATAATGCAAAGCTTGATCTAAAAAAGCTCTCAACAAACTATAACTATTATAACTATAATAATTGACTATAATGATTATCATTTTTGTTTTATTGTTTATTATAAGGCTTACAGACTAGTGTGATACAATTTTTGGAAGGCTTTCCCAAGTCAAATGATCTCTTATCAATCCCCCAAATCTATGGTAGGGAGTATTTTCTTCTATAAGACATAGCTCTTTCCACAAGTTACTATTGATTGGACCAGTATGTACATGAAGCTCCAGCTAGGGAGATAAGAGATTTTGTCTCCTGGAAATCTGGGAGAGAACCAAGGTTTGGCTTATAATATGTAAAGGCAGATGGCACAGCCATGTTCAGCCATGAGACCAAAGACCATAGAACACCAATTCACAGAAAGAATAATGAAGCTGATTTGTAGGAAAATAGAGATAAAAGATAAAGAAGAAATTGTTCTGAATTATTATTAATTTCTGTAGTTCCAGAAGACTGTCATCTTTCAGAAGATCTAGCCTTTGGATTCTATGATATAGTGACTTAAACATATGTAACAGGCTAATTGGACTCCTTGTCTCAATGAATATAATAATACCTGTTTGACCTTACGCAAATTAAATTCATAAAGAAATGGTTTCAAGAGCCTGTTCTGTTAACTTTCAGATCTCTTAGTCCAACCAATAATTAGAGAGAGTGTAAGATAATGTTGGATGAAGGAACTGATGAACAGCTTTCTTTGCAGAGAGCAACTGCTATACTGTGAGAGACTAATGCATCTTTTGGGGGGGAAATTGGCAGAATGTTAACTTTCAGTCATGAGACTGAGTAGAGGGATTTCAGGGGGACTATATGGAATGTTTTAGAATGTAAAATGCATGTGCTACCACTGGAAGGTAAAAATGGAAGAATCCTGGTTCATGCCTTATACGACTTAATCTAAAGAAAACCCAATCTAGATGGCTGGATATTTTAACAGTAGACAGACAAGATACAGTAGGCAGTTCAATGATCCCAAAAGACAGCCAAGCCCTAAGCCTTTGGACTTGTGTATTTATCATGTTACAGGAGAAAAAAAAAAAGAATTAAGGTTGTATACGCGATTAGAGTTACTAACCAAGTGATGGAGAATTTACACTGAATTACCTTGATGGGCCCAATCTAATGACATGTGTCCTTGAGTCCTTAAAAGAAGAAGAGAAACAGACAGAAAGGAGGGTCAGAGATATGCAATCTGGAAAAGATTTGATCTGCTATTGTTTAAGATGGAGGAAGGGGATATAAAACAATGAATAAAAGTGGCCTCTACAAGCTGAAAAAGGCAGATTTTTTCCTCAGGCTTCCAGATACCTCAGTCTTACCCCAGGGAAATCCATGTTGGACTTATGATCTGTAGAACTTTAAGACAATGAATCTGTTTTTTTCAAGATGTTTTTGTAATGTCTGACTCTGTGACCCTGTGGACTGTAGCATCCAGGCTTCTCTGTCTATGGGGATTCTCCAGGCAAGAACAGTGGAGTGTGTTGCCATGCTCTCCTCCAGGGGGGGTCTTTCCAACCCAGAGATCAAACCCAGGTCACCTGCATTTCAGGAGTTTCTTTACCATCTGAGCTACCAGGTAAGCCCAAGAACACTGGACTGGGTAACTTATCCTTTCTCCAGGGGACCTTCTTGACCCAGGAATTGAACCAGGGTCTCCTGCATTGCAGGTGGATTCTTTACCAGTTGAGCTCCCAGGGAAGCCTTTTGTTGTTATAACAATAATAAAAAATGAATGCACCAGCATATTCTAGTTACTAAATTGAAATTATGTTTGTGATTTAAAGTGACTATGCCTGGGTGGGGAAGATCCTTGGAGAAGAAAATGGCAACCCACTCCAGTATTCATGCCTGGGAAATTCCATGGACAGAGGAGCCTGGTGGGCTACAATTCATGGGGTCGAACGAGTCAGACATGACTTAATGACCAAACCACCATAGGACTCTTTCATCCTGTGGTAATGAAAAGAAAAGCCATCATATCTGCCAGTATTTTAATCCAAGAAAGGAAAAGACTGAATCCATTAAGTTTAAAGGGGCAATGAAGAATAAGAGTAAATTTAGATTGTCAACATACCATGAATAGTTCTTGTTCAGTCTTCTAGTTATCATAAGTTTGCTTTCATTAATTAATTCATTTAGGCTAAAGTTAGTTTGAACTTGATCTAGTTATTTATAGCCAAATAATTTTAATGACTAAAATTATTAAGGATATTTATCTCAACAATAGATATAGATAGCCACAGGCAGGGCTCTGAATAGGAACTGCAGTTCTAGAATAGGAACAATAACTAAGGCTGTTTCTTTTTTTTCAAAATTTTATTTATTTTGTTTATTTATTTTTGGCTGTGCTGGGTCTTCAATGTTGTGCAGACTTTTCTCTAGTAGCAGTGAGCTGAGGCTACTCTAATCACTCTGTGAGAGCATCTCATTATGGTGGCTTCTCTTGTGGCAGATTGGGCTCTAGGACACTCGGGCTTCTTGGGCTTTGGGAGTTGTGGCATGTAGGCTCCGTAGTTATGGCTCCTGGGCTCTAGAGCACAGGTTCAATAGTGTCACACAGTCAAATTCAGTCTTTCTGATATCAGAGCTCTATATCACTCATTCATTCAGTAAATGCTTATTTATTAATTAGTAGGCATCAGACACTGAGATTTAGCTTTCTGATGTTTAATAAGGCCTTATTGTGTACCAAGTAATTTATATATTTTAATTCATACAATCCTTGTTCTATTATTCTAATTGTTCTAATTACAATGTCCATTTTACAAATGACACCCAGAAAGGATAAGAAACTTGCCTAAGATTTTGCAAATGACAGAGTCAGGATTCAAACCAACCAATGTGGTTTTTAGTGACTCAGCCATTCATCTCTTACTGCTGCCTGTCCAAGGTTCTGAATATCCAGAAGAAGTTATATCTGTCTCACCAAACTAGTTGGAGAGATGGATGAGAACAAAGCAATGAAGTTATATCTGTCTCACTAAAGTTATATTCTAGTTGGAGAGACAGATGAGAACAAAGCAAACAAGCAAATACTCAATATAATAGGGTAATATAAGACAAGGGCAGGATGTAATGTGAAAGAATAATAAGAAATCAAAAGATTGTTAGGGAAATAATACTTAGAACAGAGATAAAATATGAGGAGCCAGCCATAAGAATATTTGAAGAGTAGTGGGGAAGTGGGGAGCATAATGGGCAACATGAGAGATAGTGGAGATAGGAAAGAACTCGGTCCTCACTTCCCATGGACAGAAGGCCATTCTGCCTGAAGCAAAGGTTTAGTTAAACAGGATTAAACAATAAGAACTACAGCTCTAAATGGATAAATTTAATATTGGTTTTATAGTTCTTTATTACTTAAAAAATTCCCATAAAATTAATAATAAGAATTCTTTATCAAAAAATCTTATTTTCAAAATAAATTATGCATGTCTAATAAAATAAATAATTTCAACTGTCTTCCATTTATCTGGTTGGAGGAACAGCATTGTCATTTGGCTCCATAAGCAACTAAAGTACAGCCATTTCTGAATGGTTCCTATTCCTGTTGTAGATCCAAAGGCCTCTATTCCATAAATAATAACCAAGGGGTTCACAAAGTCAGTTCACTCTTAATTTACTGATTATCTGGTCAGTTTTAGGTTATGGTGAATTAATTAAATTAACTTTATCATTTTCACTGTTGGCTATAAGTTAACTATGTTGATGCATGAAATATAGGCTGTTGCAAATATTTACAGGTTAACATGTATAACCCTTAACAATATAATTTAAAAAACAACCAGTCATAACTTCTCATGCATTTGGAATGTGATATATTGCATATTTCAAAAGTTTGCTTTATTTAATCATATTTAGACATAATACTTAAATTCATAGCCAAAATCAGAATGTTGCTTAGAAATTTTGTGGAAAAGAATCAGTTATCAGTAGCATTCTTTTTTTTCAAGGGTACACACTGAGAGTGCCTTCTTCATATGAATTCATTAAAGATAAAATCAAATAATAATCCCTTATAATTACTGGGCTTCCTTAGTGGCTCAGATGGTAAAGAATCTGAATGGTAAAGTAATTATACTTACTAATAATTAATCAATAAAAATATTGAACTCTACATAGAAACTAAATTTTTCTAGCTATAATTTTAGTGTAACACATTAAAATAAGTGATGTATCACTAAACAAATTCATATGTAATTAAAATTATAAAAAGAATAAGAAATAGTTTATGAAACTCAATCTAATAATAATTCATTAAAATTTATATGTGATTACTCCCTTCTATCTCTGGTCCCCAAGAATAATAAGAGTTGAAAACCATGGAAAAATGAATCCATCCCCTTCTCCTCCTGCCCCCAATCCCTCCCAGCATCAGAGTCTTTTCCAATGAGTCAACTCTTCACATGAGGTGGCCAAAGTACTGAGCTTCAGCTTTAGCATCATTCCTTAAAAAGAAATCCCAGGGTTGATCTCCTTCAGAATGGACTGGTTGGCCTCCTTGCAGTCCAAGGGACTCTCAAGAGTCTTCTCCAACATCACAGTTCAAAAGCTTAGAATTGATCAATTTTTAAAATTAACTAGACTTCAAGTTTATTTTATAGAAATTTCTCAAATATGTACTAGCCTCTTCAAAGATTAAAAAGAATGTAAAACATAGATTATAAACTGATATTCATTAAGAATAATTTGGGTTACATAGAATATCTTATAAAATTTTTTCCTGATAATAAAGAATAATATAGGCACGTGAGAATGGGATTGTTCTTATATTTACTAGACAGATATACTCTTGGGGAAAGATGATGTTAAAGTATCATTCCAGTTTTCCAATACACATACATATATGCATTTTGTATGTATTTTATAGGTAATACATATAAAATCTGTTCACTAATATTTTCCTAGGTAGTAAATATTTCTGAAACAATTTATGTCTTAAAATATTGAAATACTGTATTGCTGTATATTTGGATTCAGTAGTCTTTTGTAAATTTGCCCTCTATTAATACTATAGCCTTATACCCCAGCAGGGAACATAAAATGTCTGCTTAACAAGAATTTGGGTTGGCAAAAAAAAAAAAAAATCCCTCAAACGGAACATTTTTAATTAGAGTCACCCAATAATAAAAATTGCTAAGTCCTTTCAGTCATGTCCGACTCTGTGCGACCCCAGAGATGGCACCCCACGAGGCTCATCCGTCCCTGAGATTCTCCAGGCAAGAACACTGGAGTGGGTTGCCATTTCCTTCTCCAATGCATGAAAGGAAGAGTGAAAGTGAAGTTGCTGTCGCGTCCGACTCTTCGCGACCCCATGGACTGCAGCCCACCAGGCTCCTCCGTCCATGGGGTTTTCCAGGCGAGTGCTGGAGTGGGGTGCCACTGCCTTCTCCAGAAAAGGAGTTGTACTTTTTAAATTTTTATACACACACACAAAAGAAATAAAATGCAAACACTTGAGAGGAAGAGCAAACTTGGTTTTAAATTACATCCACTTTGATGGCAGTAAATTTTTCCAAAGCATGCATTTATAAAGATATAAACTACTTTAATCTTTTACATCATCTTAACAGCTTTAGCATAAATTACTTTCATTAAGTACACAAATTTGTTAAAATCCAGTGAAAAGACAAGAGACACAGAATTTCTGTGTGGTTTTTTTTTTTTTTTTTTTTTTTTGTCCTGTTATTTGGAAAAAACATTCTGTCTTTCCAAATAGGTCAAGAAAAAAATTAAATACTTGTGATAGAAAAATAAGGACTAAAAATGAATTGCCAGCAAAACAAAAGAGTCCACACTATATGTTCCTTAACCATGCAAGTCAGCAATTCTTTCCCCAGACCCTCAGTGTGCCCACAATGATACTCTTGGTTGAGTATCAGAGAACAAGATACACCATCCACACCTCCTTGCCTTTGCACCTACATTTCCCTGTACAGAATATGCAACTACACCTGCCATAGATAAATATATCCACAGATACGTGATATACCCCATATCATTCAGGATGCAGCTCAGCCCAGAGGGTCATTCTTCTGAACTGCTTTTCTCTAGCATCCTCCTGACCCCAGCGCCTGTCTGGCTCTGTGTGTTTCTCTCACTGTGATGCAGAGGTTATAAAAGTCTATGCAGGAGCCAGAGTAGCCCTGGGAAACTTTATACTTGGCCCAGAAGGTGTTGTTTTCATTTGAAACTGGTCCAATATTTTTATATCATGTGATCTATCATAAAATTCCATATTTCCAACTTTGCTGGAGAGAAAAAAATGATCTACCACATTTTTGTACTCATTACAGCAAAAATCTGTTGGGGCCAGAGCAGTTCCCATGCAACAGGCAGAAGCTGTGAGGTTCACCACCCTTTCCTGTCTCACCTGGGTCTATCAGCTTTCATATATTGTTATATTTACAGTGTGTGTGTGTGTGTGTGTGTATGCACACCCACCCATTTTTATTATGGATAACTTTTTCTTTGTACCTAGCCCACGCTTCATACTTATTTTTGCCAATCTAGCTTATATATTATCTGATACCAGTCCTCCGGATGTGAAAACATGAACATCACAGAAACTTTAAATATTCAATACATACATCATGTACTACTACCATTATCTTCTATTGCAACCAATTTTAACCATAACTTCTTCATTACCTCACTTCAAGCTCATTTTCAATGCAACTAAAAATATCTATTTATCCCCTCTGCTGCTGTTCTTCTTCTGTGTAATGTGTTAAACATGTAATGACCAAAATAGAGGCTGTCAGAAGGTAAAGCTATTGATAATTCTCAATCTGGTTAATTAATCCATATATAAAGAAATTAGTGTAAACAGTGTCCCATGTTCTTACCTTCCTTCCAGATAATTGGCTCTATGCCCAGAATTGAGCACAGAAGGCACAAAGAAGCACCAGAAGTTCTAGCATAAGCTTCTGGAGTCTATTGACAACCACAGGGTCCTCTGGGAAGTCAGAACTCGGTATAATTGCCTGAAACTCCTCCAGGCCTAACTAGGATTCATTTCAGTGACTAGTGGCTCATTTGCTCAATCTGTCTGTTAGCTCGCCAGGGGAAAACAGGGTTTTCATCACTTATTAAATAAGAAATGTTACATTTTTTTAAAAAAATGTAATCAAACCTTCTCCATCTCTGTGTAAGGTATAGAAGAGAGCATGTATTTCTATTTAAACTTTAATGAAAAGAAGAGCAAACCGTTATCTGATCACCCACTATATGCCAAGTACTAAAGTAGGTGATATAAGTATTTTTTCATTATATTGCTCCACCTTGAGATAGGTATTATTATTCATATTTCCATAGATGAGGGAGCTGAATCTTCAAGCAAAGGGGAAACATAGTGCCTAGTATAATAGGATGAGTAACTTAAAGCCTGGGATGAAAACCCATATAGTTTTGTTAGGTAGGAAGTTAGGCATGAGCAATGAGAGGTGGCCTAGCCAAAAAGGATGCAAGCTGATCTGTAAACCCCACCCTAGACATGCCCAGGAGAGCTCACAGATACACTATAAAAATAACCACAAAGACTTCTCCAACTCTGGCACACGCCCCTTGATGCATAGCTGTGTCCTCACGTAACCTTCAGCAGCTAGGAACCCATTAAGGTTCATAAATATTCTGCACATACATACATCTGATTATAACAGACTGAATTATGGCAAAAACATGTGCAATAGAGCCTGTTATGTAATTTGCAACTGTAAATCAAAACTCTCACCTAGATGAATATGTAAAAGCCCTATTTTGCATCAGCCCAGACATACCCCCTCTCCTGATTGGCCTTGAGCATATGCCCATTTGCATTTTGCACAGGTCAGAACCAGAGGAGAAGAGAGTATATAAAGGGAAGCCAAGCAGGATTAAGGCCACTCCTTCAGGGTTGGTCGGCTCCCATGTCTCAGGAGTGTACTCTCTGCTGTTTAATAAAAGATCTGTTTGTTTGAGCTGTAACTGAGATGTAACCAGTCTGTTGTTTCAAATCCTTGCTATGACGAGACAGGACCCAAAAAACCTGCCTGCTTAGGTGTAATCAGTCCATCGTTTCAAATCTTTGTTAGGATGAGACAGAACCAAGGTACAGAAATAAATCGACCTGACAGTTTGATTTTACTAAGCTCTGCCATGCAGAACTTCTCCCAAACATTAAAGTTTCTCATCTCCAGTCTCCTCAGGGGAGCAGGGCCTTAGTTAATGAGCAAATGGGACCATAAATCTCATAGTTGATGAGATCTCATACTGAAGACCTCATACTGAAAAGTACCTGAGGATGATTCTTTACCTGAGAAAGAGAAGAAAAAAGACCTAATGCCTGTTTCTGAATATTTGAGGGATGAACTAATTGTTTGACAGTTTAAAGTTGATGTAATTTGTGAAAAATTGGCTTTCTATGAAAATTAATACAAGATTACAAAGGTGAAATTAGTTGTTAAAGAGAATATTTAGAATGACAAAAGTTCTCAGAATTTAAAAATATGAACATATAGTATACTTATTTTAAAATCCAGAAAAATAACATATACTATTTTTAATAAATTGAATGGTGCAACTTTATAGCACTCTTTTCCCTACATTTTTGCTCTATATTCTTGATTGCCTCTTCAATTTCACTTTATGGCAAAGATTTTATTATATTTTCTACAGAGATAATAGAGAGATAATTAGGTTCTTTGGCATGGTTGCTTGAAATTTGTTTCTTATTAATGATGTTTTAGAAAGATTTGTCAGTTTCACAAGTCATTATTGAAATACCATATAAATGTTTAGGTTTGTTGATGAATTAGGGGAAACCACTTCAAGTTTCTTTCATTTATGAACTGTCACAGATGAACTCAGTATTTATAGTACTGCTACAGTTGTATATACTAATGTCACAAGAATTCTGAAGAATTAAATTTTGTGCAATTCCCAGAGAAAACAAAAGAATATATTTGGTGTTTATAATCATATATGTGCCATTATAGAGTATATTTCTGAGAATCAAAAATGTAGCTACAGAAGCTTCCATTTAACAATTTTACATACCTAACAATTAGACACAGAGAATTAGTACTGGCATCCCACTCCAGTACTCCTGCCTGGAAAATCCCATAGGTGGAGGAGCCTGGTAGGCTACAATCCATGGGGTCGCGAAGAGTCGGACACGACGGACTTCACTTTCACTTTTCACTTTCATGCATTGGAGAAGGAAATGGCAACCCACTCCAGTGTTCTTGCCTGAAGAATCCCAGGGACAGGGGAGCCTGGTGGGCTATCGTCTATGGGGTCACACAGAGTCGGACACGACTGAAGTGACTTAGCAGCAGCAGGAGCAATTAGACAAATCTTGATCAACTAGCTTCTGACTCCACACATTCAAACTACCCACATACTTCTGGTGTGAGATTTCTTAGGATGTGTTCATATTGTGAATGACATGACCTTCAGGTCACACCAGAGGCATGAACTCTGGTCACACATCTTGGTGTCCTAAAAGAGTGAATAGCAGCAATTTTCTAAAAACCATTCCTATGTATTGGAATGGAGAGCAATAACTCAGGTATACATGAGAATTACTGCAAACCCTTCAAACAGATTCCCCCTAAACCAAAATAAGGTATTCCCAACTGAAGGTCCCTGTAATCAGTTCCAAAACTGTTGCAGCCCCACTGACACCATTAACATGAGAGGAACTCTTATTGAGAAGTTGGAATGGGAAGAAAGCATTGTCCTAATTGACTCTGCTTTTGCTATGACTCCACTCTATGTTTTTGCTAATCTAAATTACATATGACCTTCAGAACTATTTCTGGTGCCCCTCCCAGGGTTTTGGAAGTTGTTCATGCATGTGAGGTGGAGAAGGCAATGGTAACCCACTCCAGTATTCTTGCCTGGAAAATCCCATGGATGGAGGAGCCTGGTAGGCTGCTGTCCATGGGGTCACGAAGAGTCAGACATGGCTGAGCAACTTCACTTTGACTTTTCACTTTCATGCACTGGAGAAGGAAATGGCAACCCACTCCAGTGTTCTTGCCTGGAGAATCCCAGGGACAGAGGAGCCTAGTGGGCTGCCATCTATGGGGTTGCGCAAAGTCAGACACGACTGAAGCGACTTAGCAGCAGCAGCAGCAGCAGCATGCATGTGAGGGGTTCAAAGATTAAGCTTTACTGTTTGTGTACTCAGTTGCTCAGTTGTGTCCAACTCTATGTGACCCCATGGACTGAAGCCCACCAGGCTGCTCTGTCCATAGAATTTTCCAGGCAAGAATACTGGAGTGAGTTGCCATTTCCCTCTCCAGGGGATCTTTCTAACCCAGGGATTGAATCTGTGTGTCCTAAGTTGGCAGACAGATTCTTTACCACTGTGCCACCAAGCTTTATTGATTTCACAGTAAACCTGTTTCTATTGGAAATTTAATGTGTAGATGAGGGACACCTCTGTTTTTTGCTTTTTTGTAGCACATGGGAGTATATAGCTTGGGACAAAAATTATAGGCAACAGGTTTATCTTCCATTTTAAAAATAAATTACTAAAAAAGAGAGGTATCTAACTATAAAATGGGCTGCATTGACAAGTTGTGAACTCCCATTAATGAAGTAGTTGAACAGAAAAGCTTTATATTATATGGAAGGGATGTTGAGGTCAGATCTGGAATCCATGCATGGTTCTTACAGTGCTAAGTCACTGTGATATTTAGTTTTGACACATTAGCTCCTTTTTGTTTACTGTTTATAAGAACTTGATTGAAGAAAAGAAAGCCAGTACCTAGAACAAATATCCAGTAGAATGAAAGAAATAAGTTATTTAAAGAAAGTCAGAATCTTAATTTGAATTGCATTCTTCTTAATTCAGTAGCTCTTTTAAGAAACAAAGAAAAAGATAAAAAGATTTTTTACAAAATGAAATCTTGGGCTTAATAGGGAGGGGATGTATGTATGTATGACTCACCTTGTTGTATAGCAGAAACTAACACAACATTGTAAAGCAATTATGTTCCAATAATAAAATAAAAAAAGAAAAGCAGATGAGAATGAGGCTGCATAGTTTGAAGGAAAGAGTAGAACGTGAAGAGGTCATATTTGCCCCCTTCACCTTCCTCATCATCCTGCAGTGACCTTCTAGGACTCCAACAGAATTTAGGGTTTCATGAATGCCAGTATTCTAGCCCATAAACCAAGGGCCTTCTCAAGAATCTGTACTATCCATGTGAATTTCTGTGTCTGAAACCTGTTCGTTCTAAAACTTAAAGCAAAGGAACTTTTGTGAAAGATCTCACCAAAGTTTCTTAAACTGGAACACACATGTTCCAGGCGTGCTAGGTAAAGGAAGGAAGTAATAGGACCTGCATGATACAGGTAGCATGACTTCCTAGTATATCTGTCTTAGTCAATGTTAAGTATTTTTGTTGTTGTTGTTTAGTTGCTAAGTTGCGTCCCAGTTTGTGATCACATGGACTGTAGCCTGCCAGGCTCCTCTGTCCATGGGCCAGACAAGAATACTAGAATGGGTTGCCATTTCCTTGTTCAGGGGATCTTCTTGATCCAGGGGTCGAATCTGTGTCTCTTGAGTCCCCTGCATTGGCAGGCAGATTGTTTATCACTGAGCCACCAGGGAGGCTGATGTTAAGTATATGCAATGATATTTCTATATTTGAATAAATCAGCAAACACAGTGTAATATTTACAGAATTTCTGAAGATAAAATAATTATAACTTCAAAGAAAATTCCAGCTGGCCATAGGCAATTGGTGTTAGGACATCAGAGCCTGTATGTGTTTCATTCATGTCTGCAGTAAGGAATATTTCAGGGAGAAACCCTGCATTAAGCTACTAGGTTCAGCTCTGAGCTTGCAAGCTGGAGATACGGCTCCTAATCTCTGCTCCAGGAGTGTCTGACCATCTTAAAGTCAGAGGAAATGGCACCTGTCTCCTGTACTCTGCTGCAAAGATAAAAATCAATCCAAGTGATTTTTATGAAACAACTTCAGAGTTCCTTGGCATTTCAAAGGACACTATGGGGTAAAGATGTATAACAGAGTGCACCGTCTGTGTCCTTTAAGAGCCTGCAACCTGGTACTGACAACAGAGACCAATCGATGACTAATCCGAAATAGTTATCAGATGAAGGAAGCCCAGGGAGCTTCATTTTGAAGAGCCAAATGCAATCACAAACTTTCTGGGGAATAAAGTTACTGTAGAAATATATGGAACTGTTTTTATTACTGATAGTGAGCATGTAGCCATTTGCAATCTGAAGAAAGCAAGCTTTCTGATAAGACTATTTTAAAAAGATAAACATATATGAGAGCTAGAAAATAATTCTAAAATGCTAATTGACAATGGAAGTAAACTGGGGAGTTATAAGAGGCTAAAAGCTATGCTCATAAAGTTAAAATCCTAAATGTATCAGTCTAAGGAAGATGACAAAAACATTTCTAATCCTCTTTTGGAAAGTATTTGTTTTTAATTTTATTACTATGTACTCATATCAACTTTTACTTTCAAGAGCTTTTGATAAGAATCACATTATCATATTTTCATATAAGGTGTTTACAGGAATATTTTGCTGAGCACGCTATAACAAAATAACCAACTAAGTAATTCTAAGACTTATTAAGATTGTAAGTGATTTTGTCATTTTATTTGATTCCTGTGGATTATCCAGTCACTCAATTTGTGTCCCTTTTTTCCTGATATCTGTTTGCTATCTCTAATACTTCTACTAAAGGAGATTTAAAGAAAGGTTACAGTCAAATTTATCAGCTTTAAGTTGGTGCTTTTGTAAAATAACCAGTGACTAAAAGCATGTACTAAAATAATATTACCATGTCTTGCATTATCCATGATGGTTTCTTCTCCAGTATATGAAGAAACCTGGAATGTTTCAAGGTGCGGTTTGCTACCAGGTCACTTAATACACTAAGGCCTGTGGCTTAGGCACATGGATGCACTGGTAATCACTGAACTGGTGTCAGAAATTCCAGTGCTGGCTTGCAACAACAACTACTATAAAATGTAAGCAAAGAACTGTTAGGCCTATGAGAAAAGCACATTAAATAAGACAAAATGAGAAAGGTCCTAATAAATAGTGGTTAAAAGCAAGGGTTTGGAAATCTAACATAACTGGATTACAAGTCAAAGTCTGCTGCTTGGGTTATCGTAGGGTGACCAAGGGCAAGTTATTGGGTGAGCCAAAAAGTTGGCTTGGAACTTTCCATTCAATGGTACAGAAAACTCAGATGAACTTTTTCGCCAACTCAGTACTTAAAAGTCTCAGTGTCCTCCTTGGCAATACTGTGTGTGTGTGTGTGCTTAGTCACTCAGTCATGTCCCATTTTTTGCAACCCATGGTCTGTAGGCCGCAAGGTTCCTCTGTCCATGGTGATTATCCAGGCAAGAATACTGGAGTGGGTTGCCATGCCCTCCCCCAGGGGATCTTCCCAATCCAAGGATTAAACCTGGGTTTCCTGTATTGCAGGTGGATTCTTACTGTCTGAGCCACCAGGGAAGCCTAAGAATACTGGAGTGGATACCCTATCCCTTCTCCAGGGGATCTTTCTAACCAGGAATTGAACTGGGGTCTCCTTAGTTGCAGACAGATTCTTTACCGCCTGAGCTAACAGGGAAGCCTGGTAATATCATAGCTCAGATTAATAAAAGAATGACTGAGTATATATGTGTATGCATACATGTGTATGAATGGGAGAGTAATCTCCAGAATAATATTACATATAAGTATATATCACATGTGAGTATATATCTACAGGAAAATATTTTAGAAGTGAAATGTATGACTAAAAATATATGCATTTGTCCAAAGAATAGCAAGAAGAGATAAGAAAGCCTTCTTCAGC
>SJXQ01002619.1:241513-257578 GCA_006408695.1 Aepyceros melampus
AATTGATGCTTTTGAACTGTGGTGTTGGAGAAGACTCTTGAGAGTTCCTTGGACTGCAAGGAGAGCCAACCAGTCCATTCTAAAGGAGATCAACCCTGGGATTTCTTTGGAAGGAATGATGCTAAAACTGAAGCTCCAGTACTTTGCCCACCTCATGTGAAGAGTTGACTCATTGGAAAAGACCCTGATGCTGGGAGGGATTGGGGGCATGAGGAGAAGGGGACGACAGAGGATGAGATGGCTGGATGGCATCACGGACTCAATGGACGTGAGTCTGAGTGAACTCCAGGAGTTGGTGATGGACAGGGACGCCTGGCGTGCTGCGATTCGTGGGGTCGCAAAGAGTCGGACACGACTGAGCGACTGAACTGAACTGAACTGTATTTTTTATGAATTTGTATTTTTTATAAGCTTGGTCAACTTGTCCTTCATTCAACTTATAACAATTTATATCCTATCATCAATGCATGAGAGTGCATTTTCCTATACTCTTGCCAACATTGACATAATAAACTTTAAAATGTTTGTCAGTCCTGTAGGTGAAAAAAGTGTCTTTCTGAGGTCAATTTGTACTTCTCGATTATAAATAAAGTTGGTCATCTTTCAACATAATCAACATGTGTACTTGTACATATGTACATATATGGAAAGGGAGATATTATCTATTTATCTATCTATATCAGTGAGGTGCATATAGTATTCTTAACAACATTTCATTTTGAACTCCTAAATGAACTTGCTTGAGTTGTCATCCAAATTAAATAAAATCCTCCAAAAGAACACAAGATTTAAGTTCTAACTGATGTGTTCCTAACACTCCCCTCAGGGAACTTTAAATGAACCTGTGCTATCTGGGGAATTCTGTAATCAATATAAAAGCCTAGCATCTTTTGATCTCACCTCACAAAATGGCTTTTAATTGTTCCAATAAAATGGCCTAAAGAAAACAAAATTATAGAATTCCATATATAAAACTCATGTACAAAATACACGCTTATACTTTTCCCAGTCTTCAAATATTTACTTAGATTGATAGTTTTCAGCCATTCTCCTGTACCCACAGCATTCACATTTTGATTAAACTTCCACAAGAAATAGTTCTTATTATAATGCAGTACAATGAGGTGGGGATGGCAGGGAGGGGCATATACTATGCTTCCACAGGGAACTTTAAATGAACCTGTGCTATCTGGGGAATTCTGTAATCAATATAAAAGCCTAGCATCTTTTGATCTCACCTCACAAAATGGCTTTTAATTGTTCCAATAAAATGGCCTAAAGAAAACAAAATTATAGAATTCCATATATAAAACTCATGTACAAAATACACGCTTATACTTTTCCCAGTCTTCAAATATTTACTTAGATTGATAGTTTTCAGCCATTCTCCTGTACCCACAGCATTCACATTTTGATTAAACTTCCACAAGAAATAGTTCTTATTATAATGCAGTACAATGAAGTGGGGATGGCAGGGAGGGGCATATACTATGCTTCCATATTTTATACACTAAGTATCTATTAAAGAAATATTTGATACTATGAGGGTGCATGCTAAGTCGCTTTAGTCATGTCTGACTCTTTGCAACTCTATGGACCGTAGTCTGCCACGCTCCTCTTTCCACGGGATTCTCTAGGTTGGAATACTGGGGTGGCTGGCCATGTTCCTCCTTCACGTGTCTTCCCAACCCTGGGATTGAACCTGGGTCTCCTGTGTCTCCTACATTGGAAAGTGGGTTCTTTACCACTAGTGTCCTGGGAAACATAAAATTTGAGAGCTTAAATATATATTATTTTTTACTTTACATTTTGAAAACAAAAAGAGGTAGTAACTATGAGGATAGGTAAGTCATTTTGACTAGTGGTAATATCTGGAGAGATACACTCAGGAAAATGATTCAGGAAAACAAATGATTTTATAAAAGTAGTAGTGGTTCAAGAAATGTCAACTAACTTACATACAATTTAAATATTATCTATCTACTCTAGCATAATCTTTATTGTGATACAAAATGTCAATCTATTTCCCAATGATTCCTTTGTAAGTTAAGCATCATGTCACTTTCTTGAACATAATGCTATGAAAATATTTTGTATAAATTGACTCATTGTGAAGGCTTCATTGAAAATTCTTGGCACATTTATAAGCATTTGGTCACTATAGAAAGGTCAATATTCATAAAAGCTTTTATTGTGCTACTATAAAGTGAAATTGGTGGAATCTGAACATGTTAACAATTCAAGGAAGATAGAGTCCTGGGTTCTTGCCATACTATTTTAGATTACATCCTAGTATGCTGGACAGAAATTTCATTGACTATACATAAAAATTTCATTGCTTTCACACAACATGGTTCTTTTTAACAGAAAGCTGCTACTGCTATATTCTAGCAACCAAAAAGGAAACTATTGTCTAGGACACTTTGAATGCAAATGGAGACTACATATATATCCCTATTACCATTTCCATATCTGACCATTTACCACATTGCCTATTTTGATTTCCTACTTGCTTCAGTTTTACAATATAGATTTTAGTAGGCTTTTAAAAACTATTTCCATTGAAAATATTTATTCACATAATACTCATTTAATTTTTCAAAATTACTGGGGACCCACTAGGTAAATGTGTAGTGAGAACAAAACAAAATAGGATACAAAACTGGACAACACACATGAGAAAAGTTTTTCAGAAATCTGTGTTGTATAAATCATACTTTAAATGTGATTTTAAAACCTACTTTATAAAAAAAAATAAATAAAACCTACTTTATAACACACAAGCTGAAGATCTCAGAGTATGGATGGACTGCATAAACATAGATACATACCCAGACACATACACACTTACCCCACATCACCATCACCACACACACATATTTTTTTACTTTTTTAAATGAATATAGTTTTATAAAGTATATTATTAAAGCTTTGTCTAAAGCAGATCCTGTTTTTCCATCATCTTCCATTAAATAAGCAGAGATGCTTCTTCACAGGAGAAAATAATCCACCAAGTAGAAATGTGTAATAATAAAGGTATCAAGAGTGATAGCCAGGATCTTGAAAGGCTAGAAGTTTTGGAAAAGCCCAAATGATTTATTATGGAGATTAAATAAGGGTAGTTGTTCTTGTGATTTTCTTTTGCAGATTTTCTCAATTCTATGATGTAATATATATTGAATACACTATCTAGCTCATATCATAAGTGGGAATGTTCTAAAATTCTTTAAAATCTACTAGAAAGGAGACTCCAAGATTTACCTTTTCTTCTTTTGCTTCATTTGAATATTTGCACCTCTGCATGATATATTAGAAGAACTGAACACCCACAGAACAGCATTTGAGGAAGTGGTTAAGTGAGATACAGAGAGGCCTTTTTGAATGATTTTTTGGCCTTTCATTTTCATATTGTGGGGAATAAATTGATAATCCATTTTGTTAACTCCATAAGTGTTAACTTCTCTGATGAATTTGCTATGTTAAATGGCATCTGTATGTAAAAATTTTAATTTGTATTTTTTATTTAATTTATTTTAATTTTTTATGTTAAAATTTTATTTAATTTTTATTAGTTAATTTTTTTAACAATGTTGTGTTGTTTTTTGCCATACAACAGTGCAAATCATCCATAATTATACATACACCCTCTTCTTCCTTAACCTCTCTCCCCACCCTACATTCCATCCCTCTATGTCTTTACAGCGTATCAGACTGGGCTCCCTGGCTAAACAGCTATCCATCTTACCCCTGATAGTACATATAATGTTGGTGCTACTTTCTTCATTCATCCCACTCTCTCCCACCTTCAGATTCAAAATATGAAATTATTCATTTGCCATTAACAATATTTCCACAATTCTAAAAACATTGCAAATTTCAAGCAAATCTTATTTCCTTTTTAAGGATTATGCACCAATATAAAAATTCAAAAGCCAGATATTTTTAGTGGACAAAATTAAAAATTCTATGCCTTAAATGAAACCACATAGTAACTTAGTCTAGGCTTCATATTAGTCATAAATCCCACTACTGTCA
This sequence comes from Aepyceros melampus, assembly GCA_006408695.1. NCBI lineage: Eukaryota > Metazoa > Chordata > Mammalia > Artiodactyla > Bovidae > Aepyceros > Aepyceros melampus. The sequence continues at coordinate 245,549 of SJXQ01002619.1, forward strand.
CTGTGTGTGGATGTGTGTGGGGTGTGTGTGTGTGTGTGTGTGTGTATATACAAGACAATGGAAATAGATAAGCAAAGTATTGTTTTTAACCTTAAGGATATATAGAAATTTAACTTGCCTTTCTTTTCAGATTTATTTTAATTGAGGGTATCTTTATGAGAATGTTTCAAATCTCAGTAATTACCTACAGTTTAGCTAAAAAGGGAACAAAAATTAAGGCTATGCAAAAGAGAATGAGGAAAACAAAGAAATAAAGTTTTATTGTTAAATCTGTTCATTTCTACTTCTGATATTTGGACTGTTTATACATACTTGCAAACTACAAATTCATGACAAAAGACTTCTTGAAGCTTTCAGCATAGCCACATATCAAGCAAGCAAATTATAAAAGAAAAACACATACAGGGAAAGAGCAAAACAGAAGAATATTTTAGCACAAATTAAATTTTACATCCAGTGAATACTGTATCTGATAAAATGAGCTGACTATTATCCTTCTGCTTCAACTCAGACACAGCTGAGTGCATTGTATGGGCAAGAACCAGAACTTACTACTAACAAATGTAAGTCCTATCCAATAGACTTATCAGTGTTCTTTCACTTCACTATGCAATGTCTCTATACATTTTTGTTAACTAGAAGCACATGTTGAATATTTCAAAGCAAGATTATTATAGTATTTATGCAGAAAAAAAAACCAGGGTAATAAAATACTGATAGTTCTTATAGAGAATAGTTCTTATTAGAGATAAGAACTCTAAAAATAGAGATAGTTCTTATTCAATTAAAGTAGCACTTTATAAAGATCTAATATGTGAGCTATACTTCAATCTATTTCAAATCTTTTAAAGGCTAAAACGCAAAAACACACAAGTACATTTCTAATGAATGAATTCTTAATGAAGAGTATATATTCATACTCTGGACTTAAAACACTCAAGTTCAGGTTCAAATTTTCTCATTTATCTTGTGAGTAAGTAAAATCACCTGTTTACTTTTGTGTCTGTTCCCTAATATATAATTGGAAATAATGATGCTTGTCCTGTCTTGTTTACCAAATAGGCAAGAACTCATAACTTTATCTGATCATATTATATCTTCAAAGATATATTATAAACTGAACTGCAGAATAAAAGGAATATATAAATTAGCTATCTAGATATACATTTAGCTTGAAAAAAACAAATGGTATCATTCCAAAAATTTTATTACCACACAAAGCCCTGAGAAAGCAATGAAGTACAGTGGAAAGTACTGGGCTCTGGAGTCAGATAATCCTAGTTTTGAATCCCATTTTCAAAGAGATTGTTTGAAACCCTGGATTTCCCAGGGTTGTTAAATGTGATACATCATGAAGAAAAGACTAGTTTGATTCTTTTGGAATCAGAAAAGATTCTAATTCTTGGTGCCAAAAAATCAAACTGGACTAATTTCTCACACTGTAACAAAAATAAAATGGATTAAATACTTAAATATCAAACCTGAAACTGTAACATTTTTAGAAGAAAATATAAGCAGTATGCATTTGACATTGGTCTTAGTAATATTTGGGGGATACAGTTCCTCAAGCAACAGAAACAAAAGCAAAAATAAACAAATGGGACTAAATCAACTAAGAAATTTTTGTACAGTGAAGAAAGCTATCAACAAAACAAATATCCACCTATTGAATGGGAGAAAATATTTACAAACAAACAATATATCTAATAAGGGATTAATATCCAAAATAGACAAGAATACATAGAAACTCAACATCAGTAAGTCAAACAACCCAACTGAAAATGGGTAGATACCCTGAATAGAGATTTTTTTCAAAGAAGACAGGCAGATGGCCAACAGGCACATGAAAATATGTGCAATGTCACAAATCATCAGGAAAAAGTAAACCAAAATCACAATGAGATATCACTTCCCAACTGTGAGAATTGCTATTATCAGTTTTCATTCCAATCCCAAAGAAGGGCAACACCAAAGAATTTTCAAACTGCTGTTCAGTGGCACTCACTTCACATGCTAGCAAGGTAATGCTCAAAATCCTTCAAACTAGGCTTCAGCAGTTTGTGATCCAAGAATTTCCAAATATATGAGCTGGGTTTAGAAAAGGCAAAGGAACCAAAGGTCCAATAGCCAACATTCTTTGGATCATAGAGAAAACAAGGGAATTCCAGAAAAACATCTACTTCTGCTTCTTTGACAACGCTAAAGCCTTTGTCTGTATAGATCACAACAAACTGTAGAAAATTCTTAAAGAGTTGGGAATACCAGACCACCTTTCCTATCGTCTGAGAAACCTGTATGCAGGTCAAGAAGCACCAGTTAGAACCAGACATGGAACAACAGGCTGGTCCAAAATTGGGAAAGGTGTATGTCAAGGCTGTATATTGTCACCTGCTTATATGGAGAGTATATAATGCAAAATGCCAGCCTGGATGAATCACAAGCTGGAATCAAGATTGCTAAGAGAAATATCAGCAACCTCAGATATGCACATGACACAACTCCAATGGCAGAAAGAGAAGAGAAACTAAAGAGTCTCTTGATAAGAGTGAAAGAGGAGAGTGAAAAAGCTGGCTTAAAACTCATATTTAAAAAATTAAGATCACAGCACCTGGTTCCATCACTTCATGGCAAATAGAAGGAGAAAAAGTGGAAGCAGTGACAAATTTTATTTTCTTGGTCTCCAAGAAAATGGACCATGACTGGAACCATGAAAATAAAAGACACTTGTTCCTTAGAAGGGGAACTATGACAAATTAGACAGCACATTAAAAAGCAGAGACATCAGTTTGCTGATAAAAGTCCATATTGTCAAAGCTATGGTTTTTCCAGAAGTCATGTATGGATGTGAGAGTTGGACCATAAAGATGGCTGAGCACTGAAGAATTGATGCTTTTGAATTGTGGTGTTGGAGAAGACTCATGAGAGTCCCTTGGACAGAAAGGAGATCAAATCAGTCAATCCTAAAGGAAATCAACCCTAAATATTCATTAGAAGTACTGATGCTGAAGTTGAATCTCCAGTACTTTGGCCTCCTGATGCAAAGCTGACTCATTGGAAAAGACCTTGATGCTGGGAAAGATTGAGGGCAGGAAGTGAAGGGAGCAACAAAGGAGAAGATGGTTGGATGGCATCCCCAACTCAATGGACATTAGTTTGAGCAAACTTCCAGATGCAGTGAAGGACAAAGAAGCCTGGTGTGCTGCAGTCTATGAGGTAGCAAAGATTCGGAATGACTTAGTGACTGAACAAAAACAAAATTATCAAAAAGACAACAAATAACAAATGTTTGTGAAGATGTAGAGAAATGTTGATGGGAATGTTCAGTGTTGATGGGAATGTAAATTGGTGTAGCCAATATGGAAAAAAATATGATGGTTCCTCAAAAAATAAAGATAGAACTATCATATGATCTAGCAGTTTTACTCCTGGGTATTTATCTGAAGAAAATAAAAACACTAATTCAAAAACATATATGCACCCCAATCTCATTGAAGCATTATTTACAGTAGACAAGATATGAAGGCAACCTAAGTGAGCTCTGATAGATGAATGGATAAAGATGTGGTCTACACTCAGATCACACACACACACAAAATGGAATATTACTCAATCATAATAAAGAATTAAATACTCCCATTTTCAAAAACATAGATGAACCTATAGGATATTATGTGAAGAGAAAAGAATTGAGACAAAGACAAATGCCATATGATTTCACTTATATGTGAAATCTAAAAAACAAAACAAATGAGCAGACAAAACAGAAACATTCACAGTACAGAGAAAAAACATGTGTTTGTCAGAAATGAGTGGTGTAGAGGAACAAGAGAGGTAGGTGAAGAGGATTAAGAGACACAAATTTCCAGTTACAAAATAAATGTCATGTATGAAATGTATAGTATAGGGTGGTGGTGGAGGTTTAGTTGCTAAGTTGTGTCTGATCTTGAGATCCCATGGACTGTAGCCTGCCAGGCTCTTCTGTCCATGGGATTGTCCAGGCAAGAATACTGGAGTGGGTTGCCATTTCCTTCTCCAATAGTATGGAGTAACAAGACATTGTGGTAATCATTTTGTAATGTAATGTATAGAAATACTGAATCACTATGCTGGCTCATTGGAATACACTCTGATGCTGGGAAAGATTGAAGGCAACAGAAGAGGGCGGCAGAGGATGAGATGGATAGATAGCTTCACCGACTCTATGGACATGGACATGAGCAAACTCCGGGAGACAGCAAAAGACAGAGAAGCCTGGTGTGCTGCAGTCCATGGGGTCGTGAAGAGTCGAACACAATTTAGCGACTGAACGACAACAATATGTTGTGTACCAGGAACTAACATAGTGCTATAGTTAGCTCAATTATACTTCAACAAACATAAAAAAAGAAGTCAGATTTGTGGTTACAGGTATAGAAGAAGTGGAACTGGGAGAAAGTGGTTAAAAGGCATAAACTTCCAGTTACAAGTACAAAGGATATAATGTACAACATAATTAATATAATTTGCACTGCTGTGTGTTATATATGAAAGTTGATAAGAGAGTTACTCCTATAAATTCTCATCACAAAGAAAAATATATATACTTTTTTAAATTTTATAGGAGATAATGGATAGTCACTAAACTGATTTGTGACCATTTTTTGGTGTATATAGGTCAAATCATTATTCTGAACATCTTAAACTTATATAGAGCTGAAAGAAAAAAATTTTTAAATTTAGATTAAAAAGAAAAAGAAAAGACTTGTGGTTCCCACTCCTGAGAATGCCATTAGCAAAGAATCTTCAGCCATTAGTCCCTCAAAGGTTAGACTTTAGAGGCAGAGACTCACCTAGCCCTCACTGATATCTTGGGTGTCCATATTGAATGACTAACTTACATGGAAAATGGAGGGAAAAAGCTCTGCCCATCTAGGCCTGACGCAGGAAAACTCTCAAGAGTCATTCTAGCTCCAGATCTTTGTGTGGTGTTAGGAAGACTGTCATTTATGGGAGTAGTTAACTTTGGCGCAATCCTGCTTCCTCTCCTCCCTTCCACAGGTATTAACTCTAGGGTACTCTATTCCAAATATCCTGTACCCTAATCTCATCAGAGTCAGCTTTGTGGGGAAGCTAACTTGTGACATAGGATTAGTGATGATATATAGAAAGTCTCTAATAAATCATTCATCTTTAAATGAGTAAGCCAACGCTGCTATGGATATCCTCAAACAATTAAGCTATAAACTTCCACAATGGTCAATAATTACTGCTGCTATGAAGGCAGGAAATTTACTTGCATCAAAAACAAAGTTAAAAAAAAAAGTTAGTTGAAGCACTTTGATAATTAATAGGATAATTCAGGGCCAATATAGATTATAGAAAACTGGGTAATCAAAAGATAACTTAGGTCAAAATATACTTTTACATAAAATGCCTACAGAATAGAAGCAGGACTTTTTTTTTTTCCTGGGAGATTATTAATTCTCATAGTTTTATTTGTTCTCAAAGTGAAAATACAGTCTAAGATGGTAAACTTTGATGAAATAATACATTGAGTTCTCCAATGGCCTCTAAAAACTGGTCTGTATTTCACAGTTGATTATGCTTTTATAACAAAATGCTTAAAGAAAATTAGTAAATAAAGCTATGAAAAATGGCACAATGGAAGCTTGAAAGAATACAGTCAAACTGATAAATAATAACTCCTGATATGTTAATATGTAATATTATTACTAAAAGAAGAAAATACTTGAGAGCCATAATTAGTTAATAGGATAGCATCACTCAGTCAGCTCAGTCGCTCAGTCATGTCCGACTCTTTGTGACCCCACGAACTGCAGCTGCCAAGCCTCCCTATCCATCATCAACTTCCAGAGTCTATCCAAACCCATGTCCATTGAGTCAGTGATGCCATCCAGCCATCTCATCCTCTATTGTCCCCTTCTCCTCCTGCCCTCAAACTTCCCAGCATCAGGGTCTTTTCAAATGAGTCAGCTCTTTGCATCAGGTGGCCAAAGTATTGGTGTTTTGGCTTCAACATCAGTCCTTCCTATGAACATTCAGGACTGATTTCCTTTAGGATGGACTGGTTGGATCTCCTTGCAGTCCAAGGGACTCTCAAGAGTCCTCTCCAACACCACAGTTCAGAAACATCAATTCTTCAGTGTATAGCTTTCTTTATAGTCCAACTCTCACTTCCATACATGACTACTCGAAAAAACATAGCCTTGACTAGACAGATCTTTATGGACAAAGTAATGTCTCTGCTTTTGAATATGCTATCTAGGTTGGTCATAACTTTCCTTCCAAGGAGTAAGCGTCTTTTAATTTCATGGCTGCAATCACCATCTGCAGTGATTTTGGAGCCCAAAAAATAAAGTCAGCCACTGTTTCCACTGCTTCCTCATTTATTTGCCATGAAGTGTTGGGACTGGATGCCATGATCTTCGTTTTCTGAATGTTAAGCTTTAAGCCAACTTTTTCACTCTCCTCTTTCACTTTCATCAAGAGGCTCTTCAGTTCTTCTCTTTCTGCCATAAGGGTGATGTCATCTGCATATCTGAGGTTATTGATATTTCTCCCAGCAATCTTGATTCCAGCTTGGGCTTCCTCCAGCCCAGCATTTCTCATGATGTACTCTGCATATAAGTTAAATAAGCAGGGTGACAGTATACAGCCTTGATGTACTCCTTTTCCTATTTGGAACCAGTCTGTGGTTCCATGTCCAGTTCTAACTGTTGCTTCCTGACCTGCATACAGGTTTCTTAAGAGGCAGGTCAGGTGGTCTGGTATTTTCATCTCCTGCAGAATTTTCCACAGTTTATTGTGATCCACACAGTCAAAGTTTTGGCATAGTCAATAAACAGAAATAGATGTTTTTCTGAAACACTCTTGCTTTTTCGATGATCCAGTGGGTGTTGGCAATTTGATCTCTGGTTCCTCTGCCTTTTCTAAAACCGGCTTGAACATTAGGAAGTTCATGGTTCATGTATTGCTGAAGCCTGGCTTGGAGAATTTTGAGCATTTCTTTACTAGCATGTGAGATAAGTGCAATTAGGATAGCATAAATAACACTAAAATTTTATATTTTTGTGCCAGCCTGTTCCAAGCAATGTTGGACAGTAATCAACAAGTCATAGATGTGTTACTAAGTAATCCTTTAAGATATATCATTTTTCTTACCATTACCTTAAGATAGCAAAGACAGGAGAAGTGCATATTTGTACAATCTAGAATGATTAATAGGAGAAGGCAATAGTAACCCACTCCAGTACTCTTGCCTGGAAAATCCCATGGGTGGAGGAGCCTGGTATGTTGCAGTCCATGGGGTCGCGAAGAGTAGGACATGACTGAGTGACTTCACTTTCACTTTTCATTTTCATGCATTGGAGAAGGAAATGGCAACCCACTTCAGTGTTCTTGCCTGGAGAATCCCAGGGATGAGGGAGCCTGGTGGGCTGCCATCTATGGGGTCGCAATGAGTCGGACATGACTGAAGCAACTTAGCAGCAGCAGCAGCAGAATGATTAATGGACTAGGAAGCAAATATTTTTGGTTTTACTTTTTCTAAATTTTCCCATTTTGAGAATCAAAAAGCTCTCACAAATTAATTACTAAGAGATGCAGCTGACATTTACTGACTCCTAATACATGACAGCTGGCTTGCTTGCTTCGCTTCAGTCATGTCTAATTCTTTGTGACCCTATGAATTACAGTCTACCAGGCTCCTCTTTCCATAGCATTCTACAGGCAAGAATAATGGAGTGGTTTGCCATTTCCTTCTCCAGGAGATATTCCTGACCCAGGAATCGAACCCACATCTCTTGTGTCTCCTACATTGGTAGGTAGGTTCTTTACCACTATGCTATGTACGCTAAAATAGTTTTTGTATTCTCTCATTTCAATCCTAAGAAATACACTGTTAGGCAGGAATTTTGATTATTGCTTCCTTTACAAATTGAAAAAAAGAGAAATATTAACTTATTGCCCACATGGCATAGACAGATTTTGAACCTGTTTTATCTATAATTAAGAGAATTTAAAACCTAAACCAAATTAGATGAAAAGAGCATCCTGTTTAATCTTCCTGATATGTAAATCTATTAAATACATTAATATGAATTAGCCTCAATACCAAATGGAAAAAGAGTAAATCTTTCTGGAAAACAGGAAGAGTTTAGAATTATTTATTCATACTCTCTTTATCTTGTGAATTATGGTTATTTTTTAAATAGTCCTAACATTCACGTATACATTTTCCATTTTATTCTTTAGTCTAATTCAGAGTCCATGCATAAAATTTCTGTACGGCATTATATGCAGAAATCATGTATATCAAAATTTACAGGCCATTAAGAGCTTTTCAAGGGTAATCATGGATAAGTAATTTTCCTTCCCTCTCCTGTATTCGATAAGATTTAATTATGCTGTTCCCAATCTTGTGTTTTATTTACAGCACTTATCACAATAAGTAATTATACATTTAATTTTGGGTCATTTGTTTAATGTTTGTCTCTACACAATACTTTAAACTTCATAAAAGAAAAAACCCTGCTGGTTTTGTTTACAGTGTATCCTCAGCATTTGGCATGGGCTTGTACCAAGTAGAGGAACAATAATTATTGTTGAATGCAGGAATGAAAGTCAGAAAGGAAGGAGGTGTTCAAATTATAACTTAGTTAAACTCAGTTCCTGAAAAATTGAGAATTCACATGATAAATGCACATGATAAAGATCAATATCTATATTCTGATATATTTTAAAAGAACATATTATACTTAAAAATGTAGAAATAGACTTTTATATTAAAAAGTTATAAAAGAAAATGCTCTTAAAAAGTATGATTCCATCTCTGAAAATGGCAATTGAAATACTTTAAAATGTAGATAAAAATATTTTCAGATTAAATATTAACTAGTGGCTAAGGTAGGAGTTTATAAAACTAATTTTAGCACTAATCTCTGAAATACAAGTAACAATCCATTAACCAAGTTAGAAATGCCACATTGTAGGTATTCATGACCCCTTAAACCATCTTGATAAGGAACTCACTAAAAACATACTTAAAAAGTATATTAATTCAAAAATTAATTAATATAATAGATCACATTAATAGAAAAAACAAAAATTATATAATCATTTCAAAGTATTTGATAAAATTCAATACCCTTTCATGATAAAAATTCACAAAACACTATGAATGAATACAAAGAAATTTCTCATCTGGTAAAGGGCATTTTAAAATAAACCACAGCTAATATCATACTTAATGGTAAGGTTAAAAACAAAACAAAACAATGATTTCCTGCTAATATCAGGAACAAGATAAAAATGTCCACATTTTGCTTTTATTCAACATTGTACTAGAGGTTCTATACATATCAATTAGACAATAGAAAAGTCTATCTAGAAAAGAAAGAAGTAAAACTACTTTTATTCACAGAGGACATTACATTGCATATAGAAAATCCTAAAGAATCAACTAGTAAACTATTGGAACTAATAGACTCAGCAAGATCACAGGATACAAGATTAAATGTACAAAAATCAATTCTATTTCTATATACTAAGAATCAACTTTGTGAAAATGAAATTAAAGATTTTTTGAAATAGCATCAAAAGGATAAAAATACTTAGAAATAAACTTAACAAAAGAAATGAAAATCTTATATGCTGAAAACTACAAAACATTGATTAAAATACTTGTCATAAATAAATGGAAATATATCCCATGCTCATTGATTATATTTTAATATTATTAAGATGACAATGCTGCCCTTGATTGAAAGATTCAAAACAACTCTCATCAAAATCTCCGCTGCCTTTTTTTGCAGAAGTAAACAAGCTGATCCTAAAATTCGTATTGAAATTCAACAGACCTAGAATAGCTAAAACAATCAAAAAAAGAAAGAATAAGTTTGTAGAGTCCAACTTCCCAAATTTAAAACTTACTACAAAGTATAATAATCAAGTCTGTATTATAGGCATATGAATAGATATGTGTATAAATGGAATGGAATTGCGAGTCTAGAAATAACCCCATACATATATGGTCTGTTCATTTTTGATGAGGGTGCCAAGACTATTCAATAGGGGACAAACAGTCTTTTCTATTGCTTATTCTGGGATAACTGGATAGCCACAAGCCAAGGGAATGAAGGTGGACCCCTACCTTACACAATCCACATCAATTAGCTCAATGGGCATTATAGACTTAACTACAAGAATGAAAACTTATAAACTCTTAAAAAAAAAACATATATATATATAAAATCTTCATGATCCTGGATTAGCTAATGGTTTATTAGATACAATACCAAAAGAACAAGTAACAACAACAACAAAAAAAACAAAACCTTAGACTATTTAAAAATTAAAGATGTTTTGTACTACAAAGAATATCATGAAGAAAGGGAAAAGCCAACCTGTGAAATGGGGAAAAATGCAAATTATATATCAGATAAGGGATGCATTAGTCTTCAAAGGATGCTGTAACAAAATACCACAGACTAGATAGCTTAAACAACAGAAATTTATTTCTCACTGTTCTGGAAGCTGGAAGCCCAAGATCAAAGTGCCAACAGTTGTTTCTCCCTTGGTTTGCCTACCTTCTCACTGTACCCTCACATGGCCTTTACTTGCTGCATGTAAGTGGAAAGACAGAGATAGAGAGGAAGCAGGCATCCCTTGGGACTCTCCTTTCCTATAAGGACACTGGTCATAAGATTAGGGTCCACCCATGTGACCTCATTTAACTTTAAAAACCTCTTTAAAGGATCTAAATAGGCATTTCTCCAAAGAATATACACAAAAGACAAAAAAGCACATTTTTCAAATGCCTGATATTGTTAGTTATTGGGAAAATGCAAGTCAAAAATAATTATGAAATACTACTTTATATTCCATACTCATTAGTAGAGTTATAATAAAAAAGACATACAATAACAAATATGATGAGGATATAGAAAGTTGGCTCCTCATACACTGCTGATGGTAATGTAAAATAGTTTAATCACTTTTTAAAATGGTTTTGTAGCTCCTTAGAACACTAAATAGAATTATTATATGACTGAATAATTCTAATCTTAGGTGTATTTAATAGAAATATAAATATACTCAAAAGTTTGTACACAGATGTTCATGAAACAATATAGAAATTTGTCTATGAATGTTAATAACAGATAAAAAGTGAAAATATTCCAAATATCTGTCTACTAACAAATGGATAAATAAAATGTGGCATTCTATACAATGGAGTATTTTTCATTAATAATCAATAATGAAGTACTTGTATATGCTATGACATGAATAAACTGAAAATGCTATGCTAAATTATACAAACCAGTCACACAGAAATCATATATTATACATTTATATTTACATGAAATGTCCAGAATTAGCACATTTAGACACCACAATGTACAATCATTGTGGTGATGATTGTACAACACTATGAATTTACTAAAAGAAAATTAAATTGTAAAATTCACATAGTGAAATGTATGATATATAAATGATATCTCAATAAAGATGGAAGATATATTTTCATTTCTATTAAATTACTTTCTACATCAGTTAGGTAGGAGACAGGGATCAAGACCATCCCCATGGAAAAGAAATGCAAAAAGGCAAAATGGCTGTCTGGGGAGGCCTTACAAATAGCTGTGAAAAGAAGAGAAGCAAAAAGCAAAGGAGAAAAGGAAAGATATAAGCATCTGAATGCAGAGTTCCAAAGAATAGCAAGAAGAGATAAGAAAGCCTTCTTCAGCGAGCAATGCAAAGAAATAGAGGAAAAGAACAGAATGGGAAAGACTAGAGATCTCTTCAAGAAAATTAGAGATACCAAGGGAAAATTTCATGCAAAGATGGGCTCGATAAAGGACAGAAATGGTCTGGACCTAACAGAAGCAGAAGATATTAAGAAGAGGTGGCAGGAATACACGGAAGAACTGTACAAAAAAGATCTTCATGACCCAGATAATCATGATGATGTGTTGACTAATCTAGAGCCAGACATCTTGGAATGTGAAGTCAAGTGGGCCTTAGAAAGCA